>UYRT01080513.1:398-12155 GCA_900617915.1 Gongylonema pulchrum
TATTTGCCCTGATCCTGCGCGGCTGGCTGTTTTTTTTTTTTGTTTTCCCTTGGAAGTGTATTTGCCCACATCGTGCGCTGCCGATTACTTGCTTGTTTATTTCTTGCAAGTGCATTAGCTTGCATTGCGGTGCGTCGACCACTACTTGTTTGTTTCGTGCAGGCGGATATTTGACTGGGGTTGGAAATTTAAAAAGTTTGTTGGAATGTTCTTAAATCTCTGGCGCTAAGGAAGGAAGGATGGATGCCGAATGTCGCCAATTTCACGAAAAATGGGCTGGGGGATATTTTCTTTATCATGCACAAAGGCAACCATGTTTGCTTGTTGTGTAATGAATCATTATCTGTTCTAGAAGAATACAACATGGGAACGTACTTTTCTACCAAACACACTGCCAAACAACTGATAAGGGAATTACGAAAGGATAAAATCAAGACGTTAATTTCGAATTTGGACAAGAAACGGCGAATGTTTCAAAAGCGGAGGACGCAGTTTGACGATGTTGTGAAAGCTAGTTTCATTGTGATTGAAAAAACTACCAAATCGTCGAAGCCTTTTGCCGAAGGCGAATTCGTAAAAGCGTGTCTTTTGGAAATCGTGGATATGTTATGCCCCGATAAAAAAACAGACTTCGAAGAAATAAGATTATCGAGCGTATAGTTGTTCGACGAATTGATATGATGGCTGATGATGTCGAGAAAAGTTTGCACGACCGCACTACCACATTCGAAGCATTTGCGATCGCTTTGGACGAGAGCACTGATATGTCAGGCACAGCCCAGTTAGCAACTTTTGTTTGAGATGTAGATCCACAGTTTAACATAATGGAGGAATTGCTAGCACTGCAGCCATTAAAAGGAACCACTGCTGGTGAAGATATTTTTGAAGATGTTCAGACAGTGATCGAAAACTTCAATTTACAGTGGAATCACCTCGCTGGAGTTTTTTCAGATGGAGCACGTGCAATGGTTGGTTCATGAAAAGATTTTTTTGGCATGTTAAACGAAAAATCAACTGAATTAAATATTCAGAAAGATAATTTAATAATTCTCTTTTGCATTATCCACCAACAAAGTTTGTGTACAAAGTCCATTAAAATGAGGAATGTCGTGGATGTGGTTATAACGAGCATCAATTTTATAAATCTTGTATCCAAAGTTCGAGCTCATGGTGCACATTAACCTGCTGTTGATCGATTTTTTTACTGAATAAACAACCTGATAAAAACTTATCTGTTTTTATGTTTTTTGAATCTTATACAGATGCTAAAATGCGTAATATTTAGGATATGTGTGTATGTTTTTAGAATGGAGTGGACTTTGTCACCCACTTTTAATTCACTGACGGGAAGAGCTATGATGCAGCACTATCGTCCCATCCAACGCCTTTTTCTCCGCATTCAAGAAAAGACCAAAACACATGTGTTGATTGTGTTAAACTGTAGAACAACAACCATTCATACTGTTAACGATCTGAGTACGTCAAATTTAGCAAGCATGACTGCATGGGTAAGACTGGTGCATTGCTACCTGAGTTTTATTAAAAGGTGGCCCGCGAGCCTAAGTATGTAAGCCCGACCCGCGCATTACCAAAGATTACCCATGCCTGGTCTAGACGAGTGTTTTACAGCTTGAGCAAAAATCCAGCAGTTGGTCGCTGCTGAGTTTTCGAACATTTGAAGTGCTCGTATTTACAAATACACAATGTTAACGACTATCCTTTTTTGTGCGTTTTTTGCATCTATGTAATGCGAAAACGCATACTGTTGAGGGTTGTCTCTGTGTATCTGTGTGTCTTTATGTGCGTCTGTAACGAGCTTTCATCTCGAAATCCACAAAACCTACAAGGCTGAAACTTTGGTAACCTATCCTCAAAATGGACGATCAGTTCCACGTAGTTCCCGCGTATGGGCACGTGAAAGTTCTGGCGGGAAAACGTTTTCGGGGGCGACGCAAGCTAGGAGGCTGAAACTTCGAAAGTTGTTCCTTATCTGCTTCTAATCCAAAGACTTCAAATTCAGCCTTCATGCACCCCTAGGTCTCGCGTACACACAAGTCAAAGTTTGAACTGGCATCATGTCAACTTCAGATTTAAGCTGACCAAGAAGTTGTAGAGAGCTGCAATTTTGCAGCGTTACTTGTGTAACCCTATAATTGCACTTCTCTTCTCCCACTAATTCTTAACACTTCGACCTGCTTCCCTCCACGTAATAATTTCTAACAATTCCACCAAATTCTAAATGATTCCATATTACCTACCTTCTCACTCACTAACTAAAGTACCCTCCTTTTCCCTCCATTAATTTACCCTATATAAGCCTCTTCCTAAGTCCCAGCCCTCAGTTTTGGGTAATCAACAGGATCGACAACGCCACTCGACTACCCTACTACTAGCGTCCCGTCTCTACACCGCCAGCTTTCTTCTTTTGAACAGCTTGCGCGGCGCTGCGGCTCTTCGTTTTACGCGTCGCTTACTCATCATTTTTCTCGTTTTCTGTGAAGCGAAGCTCTTATTGGAAGAATAAAATGGTGGTACCTTTCTCTGTCTTTCGCTGCTGCAGTCAAGGACCACGTGTGGGCTTAACATGGGGGACTGAGCCGGTATTGGCTCAATAGCTACGCAGCAAAGCGGAGAGGAGAAGAAACTAAACCGTCGCCATGAGCCGTCCTCCTAGCGAAGGGCAAGAAGAGAGCGTTGAAGCAGTCATGAGCGAGTTCGGCATTAAAAATGCCGTACACTTGCATCAAGTACTGCAAGAATGGAAAGCGGACCAGCAGCTGCTGCAGCAATATGGCCGTACTTCGGTGGCCGATCTTGTACAAGCAAAAAGCCGGCAAAGCACACCAAGCAGCCAACGCAGCAGTAGCGCATCATGGGGGATTTTTCCCGACGCTAGTTCGGCACGAGTGCAAACGCGGTTGAAGGGAGGTGAACACTACGAACAAAGAAACCAGTGCCTTGAAGCAGCGCACGAGCATCCGCATAAGCCCTTTATCGAAAATGATGCGGCCTTGCATGCGTTTAATATAATGCTACGCTGTGCCAAGCACATGCAGTACCGATTCACGGGTAGACATAGGAAAGGATCTTTATCCTTCCAGGATTTTGTTGACGGCTTCGACCATGAGGATGACCACGCAAAAATTAAATATCTTAAAGCTCAATTAGCAGACTTGGCATTAGATGCATTCCTAGGTACTGCAGAGGACATCAGGAAAAGGAGTACTTTTGATGAAGTGGTGGAAAAACTGCGAGGTTTTAGTAGGTCGTTCAAAAATTACTCGCATGTGCTTGCAAAATGAGTTAGCTGCCATAAAATCGAAGGAGGATCAACCATTACTGGAATTTTTTGCTTATTTAGAGCGTAGGATTGCCAGTGCCTACCCATCAAGTATTTATACTGACCCGAAATTTCTAGATGAGAGGAAATGTGGGTTGGCCGAGTAGAAATGGCAAGAGCTGAGTAGAAATGCCGAACTTGCAGCTAGCATATTCACAGCAGAGAAACAGCGCTCGATTATGAGCGAGTTTTTAATAGTATGAAAAAGGCAGGGGAAAAATATAATGTACCGAAATACCGTGGGCGTCTATTTAGACAATGCAATATCGAGTACAGCTATAAGCAGGGCAAAAACTACACCTCGGCTCGGCTCGGCCATGCGTTTTGCGCCCCAATGAGGCGCATGCCATATCTAGCAACACTGTTTCGTATCGCCAGGAGGAGAAGGCGCTTGGCAACGTGCCAGGAAAGTGGGACAGCGTTGCCCCGGCAGGAAGTGCAGGATAGTGAAATGGTGGTGCGTGCTGCTGCACTTGCTTTCGTGGCTCAGAAAGAGTAAGTTGCAACTTTCGCATGAATGATTTGGGTCTCCTGGTTTCTTGCGTGGAGCTGAAAATATGTGTAAGCTGAAAGTGCGGGTGGAGGCAGTAGATTTGGAAGGTAGATGAAAAGCGAGTGCAGGGGAGGGATGTGCAAGGGCTGGGCATGGTTCGCAGTGTGCGTGCTTCTCATGCAAAAAACCGGCGCCGTATGCGAAAAAGCGGTGGGAAGGCGGGATGGTAGAGAGGCAGCAGTGGTTGTGTGGGTGCGTGGAGGGGAGAGCGGCGGTTAGTGGATGTACATCCCCGCTCCGCCCTCTCCCCTCCCCCCCGCCCTCTCTTTCTAAGCATCAAATTTTCCCATTTCCCCTCCTCCCTGGTAGTGAGAACTGAGAGTAGTGGGCGACCAAACTCGCCCGCGCCACTCAGTCCTCCTAAGCCGCACTCCCCTGGTACTGAGGGCTGTGGGCAGTGGGTGATTAAATTCGCCCCCGCCACTCTGTCCCCTAAGCCGCAGATCCTTCCCGTCTGTTCTGTGTGTTGCTACCACTTCTTTGGGGGTCGCCCGAATGATCGTTTACTTTTTCGGGGATAAAACCCTACTACACTTGCAACCTCCCTCCCCGACGACCTAAAAGTTTGTAAAAGGCAACAATACACTCGGGCAGACGTACTGTACCAGGAAGCTCCCTCCCTCATGACGTGGAAGGGAGGGAGCAAATAACAAACAACGAAAATTGGAAGAGGAGGAGAGGTGAAATTACAGTGAATCTGAACATGGACGCGAAGTAAAACTGCAAATGAAGACAGAGCGAAAATTAAAAATTGCTTTTGAACTACAGCCTCATATTGAGCGTTGCGGCCCCGTGATTTCTGCTGTTCACATTTGCAGCTAAGAAATGAAACAGGAAATGTGCATACGATACTTGGATCCATTATTTCTGATCCTAATATTGCATATTTATAGCACACGGCTGCACGGGCAACCCTACCCGTCGTGCATAGAAAAAATTTTTGGCTAATTGTGTAGGAGACGAGCCGAGCCGAGCCGTGTTTTAGTAATGCTCATAAGCAGGATGGTCGTGCGGACCACGGCAGCTCTAGGCCAGGTGGGCCGGAAAACAACAGTGCCAGCAGGCATTTCGTTCTCCCAGACAAAAGAAAAGAAGACGGAATAAACAACTGGAGTATTGGCGAGGCAACCGCCAGTTTTAGTAATACGAGATTTAAGCATAATAGAACACGACAGACGGGCCGGAAACGGGAAGAACAATCCACAGTTTGTGCGGTTTGTAAAGGCAGAGGCTATGTTGCCAGAGTTTGCCCTTCTCGGGCTGTGGAAAAAGTCTCCGTACAGAGTCCGGGAAAATGTGGTGATCTAATCACATTCAGGTTAAATGAAGTGTCAGAACCTGAATTCCCCGAGCTAGTTGATAAAATCGTAGGAGGCTGAATGGCTGTAACTGTTCTTTCTGATGGAGTAAGAATGACCGCTTTGTTGGATACGGGGGCAATGGTTAGCCACATTACAGCGGCCGCCGTCCGAAAATTGAAACAGAAGTGAGTGATAGTTATCTGAGCCCTAGAATTATTGAGACAAATCTGGGCCCCGTTTCCGACGCGTTAGGAAATACTATGATAATATCCGGACGTGTCATTGTAAAGGTCAAATGGCTTACCGAGGAAGAAAAAGTGGTGTATCTTATCCACGAGAACTGCAAGGGAAATGATGATTTGATTTTGGGCAATAATGCCCTAGCTTCATCGAAAAAGTGGATGTTGCGACTGCTCGGCCAAATGCAACAGCACTTGTTAGGAAGTGTTTCATGTGTAGAGTGTTGATACCGCCGTACTCAAGGCGTGTGGTGAAAGCCATTCCCGCAAATAAGCATATTGTTTGGGAATACCTTACTTCCTGTAGACCATTCACGCAGGAAGATTTAGTAAAATTGGATAGAGATGCTTACTGTGTGGAAATCCGCAATGACTCGGATGAACCCAAGCTTATTAGGAGAAATGAAAAGCTGGGAGATATCCCCGTGAATCAAGTAATGGATGTATCGTCTGAGGAAGGAAAATTCGACGCTAAACAGTGTGCAGGAGAACTGAATTCGGATGAGCGCGTTAACAAAATTTGGGAGCTGCTCGGGATCGAGAAACTGCAAATCCAAGTTTTACAGAAACAGCGCTTATGGAATATATTGCGTCTGTTCTCCAGTACTTTTGCTTTAAATGACAACGAGTTGAGTAGTGCCGAGGGCGTCATTTGCGACGCAGACGTAGGAGATGCCAGGCCAATACGACAAAATCCTAGGCCGGTTCCTTTACCATTGCGAGGCACCGTCAAGGCGATGCTGCAAGATTATCTAAGATGAGATGTGATTCGTCCTAGTTCTAGGCCTTGGAGTAGCCTTATTGTTTTGGTGAAAAAGCACGTTGAGATTTTTTGTTGATTACAGGAGAGTAAATCAGGTAGTAAAACTTTATACATACCCTCTCCCACATATTAATACCTTGCTGCACAGCCTCCAGGGTAAAACGTGGCTTTCCAAATTTGATCTCATGCCCGGATATTGGCAGTGTGCCATGAGCGAAAAGGCGAAAACAGTATCTGCATTTTCGACACTAGAAGGACATTATGAGTTTAACTTATTATCTTTTGGATTGGCAACGTCGCTCGCCTTATTTGAGCGGATGATTGAAGATGTTTTGGGAGATTTGATAGGCAAAAATGCATTTGCGTATATTGACGATATGCAGCAGATACGATCGACCAACACATCCAAACTATTCACGGGATGCTAGGTAGGTTAGCTCCAGCTAATTTAAAGTTGAAACCGAGGAAGTATGAAATATTTAGAAACGAAATTAAATTTTTGGAGCATGTACTTTGCAGAGAAGGCATCAAGGTGGATGCGGACATAGTTGGGGCAATAGTAAATTTTCCTAGGCCATATACGGCGAAACAGCCCCGCAAATTCTTAGGAATGTGCGGCTACTATAGAAAATTCATCAAGGGATACGCGTTTTTGGTTAAATCACTTTTTGATATGCTTAAAAAAGGAAGTAAATTTGAATGGACAGATGTTACTATTCAAGCCTTCGCTAATTTGAAGGAAAAGTTGAGCATGACAGTAGTGCTGGCCCTGTTGCGGAAGAAAATTATAGCGGGATCGAATTCCGATTCCGAGATTCAGAGAGAAGAATTCGGTGGTTCAGTGGTTGCAACAATTCTCCTGTCTTATTCGACCGGGCTCTTCGTAATCCTAATGTAGTTTCCACAAAATCAACTATTTATTCATTACCTCAGGTACAAGCAGAAGAATGTCTCAGGTGCCAAATCAAAAGAAATATCGTCGTGTAGCGGCGATAATACCAGTATCCAGCGACCGAAAATACCAGCCCTAAACTCCAAATCTCACCCAAGTCTTGTGGATCGCCACTGCCCTGCCGAGACCGGCACTTCGTTTTCACCGTAGTACTAAACTACAACCCTGTCGCCTCTCCACCCTCTGTTTTGTCAACATGTTTTCATGTTTGACAAAACATTACATGTACAGGTTTAAGAAAACATCAAGAAAACATATCACCGTATGTTCATATTCGCGACAAAATAAGCAATGATTAATTGCTGAGAATTAATTGCCAATGATTAATTGCACCCTCTTCTCGAAACGGACGCCCTTGCCCATGTGGTTCCCAAATATGGACCTATGAAAATTTCTAACGCGCAAACTGCTAACTTGGGAGCTGGAATTTTAAAGGGGTGTTTCCCAGCAGTCGTGATGGCCAATTTCAATTCTTTTAACTAGAAGCATCTGCCGGAAAAAACAGCGCCGTTAGCAAGAAAAGCCTGCGGGGAAGTGTGCAAAAGACGCATCTTCGCACCAGCAGGCAGTGTGTTTACCAATTATTTCAAAACGCGAAAAATGGTCCGCGTGAGTCATGGTGTTCCGGTTCCGAGAAATCCATGTACAGTGTTTAGAGCCATTCGACTGCAATATAAAGCGAGTACATTTTAATCCATGCGATACAGCCAATGCTTTGTAAAATAGCTGAAGCACAGACTGGGTTCGAGTCGAACCTTTAGACTCTTCTTTTAGTGAAAACAAAGGGCAATTATTAGAACTCGGTTCGTCTCAGCCGTTACTCTAACCTCCTTGCTTATGTTACTTCGCGGTGTCGCATGGCAATTTGTCAGGAGCGCAGGGTAACATTATTCAGTGCACGACAACTGGAACGCGTGATTGGTGGGGCGATGCTGGGTGGCGGAGAAGAGAGAAGGGAGGAGGGGAAGGAGGTTGACGTGGTTGGAGGCGGTGGTGGGTGAATACCTAGATGCAGCTGCGGGAGCACGGATTAGGACGAGATAGCGGGGAGGAACATGGGGACTAGTGAGGAGTACAGAACGATTAGTGGTAGTGGTTAAGGGTGGTGGGTGATGGGTGTTCAGATGCCACTCAGCAGGCAGAGTATGGGGGCAGATTAGAGGAGGTGAACAAGCTTATTTATGAAGCTGTTTATGAGGTTGATGCTTAGATAAAACTGAAAGCTTTCAGGTTTTAGTGTCCGTAGTTTACCTTTTTCATTTTGGTCCATTTTTAGTTTCCAGTTTTTTTGCGAATCCACTGTGCACATGTTATGCGGTTCCTTTCTCTGTCGATGGGCGCTTGTTTCATATTTCTGATTAGGGTGTGAGTTATTTCCCTGGGCGAGTATGTATATTTCACAAAACTGTTCTGTTGGGGTTTACTTTTAAACCAGTTGACGTTAGTCAGGTTTGGAGCTTCTAAGTTTAGGTGTTATGAAGATTCCTGAACACCTTTCAGTTTTTTCTTTGACCCCTTATCTTTCCTTTTTCCGGCCAATATTGGCTAATTTAACTCTCGCTTCTTACGGAAATCTTATCTCGAATTTTCCGTCTTGTGCTTTGACCTTTTACTGTAAATTTTCGCTTTAGGATGCGATTCTGGTATTCCTCTTCTACCCTCTCGCTCTTTTTTTTAATATGTTGATTGTTTATATTCGGTCCCATTGTTGCACTTCCCATTTTTTAGTACTACCTAACATATTTGTCTCTAGACGGGTTAAACTTGGGTTCGCTTACAGACCACGGAATTGTGCAATTCGTCGGGTTTGCTCAAAACAGTCCAGTAGCTAGCAGTTTACTTTTCAGTCTTTTTTTCTCCCAAAATGCCATTCTTAATGTTGTTTGGCGTGTCATTTTGGATGATTTCATTTTCTTCACCGATTGCTTCGACTTTATGTGTGTATTGAATTTGAATAAATATTGCTTGTATTTCATCTTTGTAAACTTCCCGTCGCGGCTGCGTACAGCGTTATTTGCATTATATGAATCCGTTAGTCCACTTTTGCTTTTAGGCCACTACTATGTTTGGAGCGTGAGGCTCCTAGCTTCGTTTCTCTTCTGCTTTCTCCTTCCTTGCCAGCCCGCGTCCTGCGGTATACCTCTGGGATACCTAATGCAGAGCATGCTACCCACCATGAAGATACCGGTAACTTCATGGTTTCACACGCCCTTATGGGGTGCACTAGGCCGATTGAATGGTGACTGCCTGCGTCCGGTTCGTGCCTTTTGGCCACGGGCAATTGGCCGTCTGGGGATGAGCAGGCGTCTGCGTCCCCGGCGCGTCTATTGGCTACAAGCGTGGGCTTTCGCACTGCTCCCCCTGCTTATTACGTGGCTCACGCAAACAGCACTTACGACATTTCTTTTCGCCTTACCAACCTATTTCCTGGTATCGTGCCTTGCGAACGCAACTGCGAATGCTGCGCCCTGATCTCTTGAACGCCTCTTGTTCGCGGTTTCATTTATCGTAAATGCTTTGCCGCGTCATGCTCAACACCCCGTAGCGCTCCCACTTGTTTGATTCGTGGCATCACATATTGTATTGCCTGCAAGCGTTGTGGGCTACAATACCTAGGCTAGACAAAGCGCAGCTTACAGTTCAGAGTGTGGGAGCATAAGCGCAACGTCGCTAATAATGCTGCCAACAATGTCCTGTATGTGCATTTCCGCAGCCATGGACACTTGGCTTCTGATATATTTCTGCAGGTCATTGAGGTAGTGCGTGACGTTCGTCGGTTAATAGATGCAGAATTCTTTTGAATTTGTTTGCTTAAGATAATTTATTCCTTCAGTTTTAACGACCGCGTTAAAGGTTTCGGCGTAGTTACTTAGGATTCGACCTATAGCAGTAAGATTATCCCTTGCTTCTCGGTTCAGCTTCCTTGACTGCTTCGCAGACACCGGCAAAGCACCGAACATCTATTGTTATTAATTAATCCTGTATCGATATGGCACTCCGCTTGTCCTTCACTTCTGCCTGTGAACTGCAAGCCTTCGCACGAGTTCATGATCAAAGTAGTCGTACTTTCTCGCTTGTGCTTGGTCGCTTAAATAAAGCTAATTTTCCAGGTATACTTCTTTGGCATATTCTTGGCTCCCTTCTTTCTACTAGTCGTGCGGCTTCACATCGGAAACTGGTTTGCACTAGGGCTTTTCACGCGTCATACCTTACCTAGGGCTGGTTTACGACGACCTCAGTTATGGCAGGCTTGTTCATAATTGCATGTTCCGGCTCATGCGTGACGGCTTGCCGGTTCCTCGTTTCAGCGTGGCTTTCGAACACGGCCCTCCGTTGGGCCGTACCCTCTGCAATCATATTTTCCTGCTACTTACAGCCAATAGAATAGACAGAAAGAAATGGGAAGATTTGAGTTTAATATTTTATGTGAAGTAAACTAATGGAGGGGAAAAAAGTGGAAGATAGCATGTAGGGACATGTGTTGTAAACAGTGTGACATGTTGATTGTGCTTGTGTTGAAAAATGTAGGGAAATTTGTCTGTGTTTCATCCCCTAACTGTAAACACAGACAAGTGAAGGTGTGGTTAAGGGTGGAAATCATCAGTACAGCCCGCTAACCACCATGTAAAGTAGGGAATGTGCCGTGTGAAAAGACAGAAGGAAGTAGGGAGAAAGTAAGGAAAGAAGATTAAAAAAATCAAGAGGATTAAATAGACTGTAAAATGAGGCAAAAAATTAAACCAACGTGAAGGACATGGTTCTCCGATTTGCTTCGCTTTGTTGGGGGTTCGTTTTGTGTCGACATAGTGGCAATCCTACAACTCAATCATCAAAATGCAGGAACATAAGCAGGGCCGACTATTACGCAGAACCATCGTTACTTTGTAATATAGTACGAACGCGCATAACACCGTGATCATTGCAGTATAAATATTAAGAATAGTTCTGTATCTGTTAGTGGATCTGTAAATGGCTTCCCTCAATTTAATAACATTCAGGCCGTTGTCGAAGTAGTCTCCGAGACCACCAAATGAACCGATCTAGAGAAGTGCAATTGCGGGCGTAACGTAACATTTGGGACACAAGAGTACCCATGTGCTGTGTAAGATGGACATTACTGTCGGGGCTACTGTAGTGATGAACAGTGAAGGGGTAGTCGAGTGATTTGTTGTAAACATCGAAAACACATCTGTCATTATGACAGGATATATCAAGGTAAAGAAACAAACGTGTTGACCACTATACGTTGTTTTAAGGTCAAGAGTCTGGCCATAAATATCCCGTACAATGGTAGGAAAATTGGGGTTGTTAATAACCAGTATGTCGTCAATATACTGAAACAGTTTCAACCGCACTCTTTTATGTTTGTAAAGGTAATGGTATTCCATAACAAAAAGCGTTAAGTCGGCAGTGGCGGAGCTGGCGTTTCCTCCCATTGGTACACCTTGACTCTGGTTAAAAACAACTCCACCGAAGCGAACATATGTTTCGCTAATAATAGCGAAAACCACTGTTTTAATTTCGCTTATGGCGTAGTAAATGTTGTTAGTGGGTGGGCTGTTGGTGAACCAACAGGTAGATCTGCTGAGGACCGGGAAATCCCTGCCCG
>UYRT01080515.1:525-12153 GCA_900617915.1 Gongylonema pulchrum
CGTATACGTGTCATCTCTTTGAAGGCCGCCGGAGTAGTCATTTATTTACCAATTTAATTTTTAATAAATCTGTGTTTTTTACAGGCTGTGATAAAAGTAATACATGTTGGTGGTGAAGATGGTGACAAGATGTTTTCGCCAATATCATTGTCAGATGGTCAGTTTTTCTTAAATGATAGTTTATTGTGTCTTTTCCGGTTTAAGATTCGAACTCTTCCATAATCTTAAAATTTTCAGCAAAACCGAGTAGCAGTGTGGTCCACGAGGACGCCGTTCTCGATGAATGTGGAATTATTGAAAGTAACGCTGCAACAAAAGGTAAAAATGTTTAAAAACGAAACCAAACAATGGAGATTTTAATGAAGGCAGAAAAAACCAGCAGTATGTAAGAATCAGAAATAGATATGTTTTGAGATTTGGAGGTTTTTTTGGTCCATTTTTTTGCAAATTTGTTGAAAAGTTCTGTACAGAATTGTGTATAGTGAATCTTAAAATAGAAAGGTATATTGAAATAAGAAGGAGAATCGAAGAGGGAGGTGCGAAATAAGTATTAAAAAATTAGTAAAATCAGTGGGAATAGTTTAATAAAATTATTATAATAAAATTATTAGAAGCTGTAGCAAGTTCGAGTAACGATGAGGAGAGCAGTGATGCTTGGTCCAGCAGACACAAGGCTGGTAAAAATATATCATCGAAAGGAGGGAATTATCAGAAAGGAAGACAATTTTTGGGAAAACGAAACAATCGAATGCGAGAAGAAACCAAACTACAAAGAAAGCCAGCGAAAGGTGTTTTTTTGTAGAATTCAAACTTTTCATTTCAGCGCACAATTCCTGGATCTGTCCTACGTCCCTGGACTCATATTTATCCCGTCCGGCAATTTTCTACTTCTGTATTTTTCCATTTTTATGCGTTTTGTGCTGTGTAACAGCAGTACAAAACGCATATTGTCACGGGGTTGTCTGTTTGTGTGTCCGCAGCAACTTGTCCGCAACTTTCAACCCGGGAACCACGAATGCTAGGAAACTGAAAATTTAGGGGAACGTTCCCCACCCACGTGTGACCCCGCAAATTTAAATTCATCTCCCCCGTACCTGCGGGTAACGCGTACGGCCCCGCGAAAGTTTTTTACGGGTAACTTAATATCTCAGGAACCACGGAGTCTAGGAGACTGAAATTTTGGGGTATTGACCCCTTGTCCACGCTCAACCTTGCCCATTCAAATTCGGCGTTCTCGCGCTCTCGGGCACCACCTACGGCCTTGTGAAAATTTCGGTGGATAAACTATTAACTCAGGAATCACGGAAAGATGTTCACCTTTCAGGTTCCGAATTCAGCTTTCATGCGCTGGTGCGTGAAATTTTTAACTGTTTTCCAATGTTTGAACTATTTTTGCTATTTAGCTTTCATACGCTGGTGCGTGAAATTTTTAACTGTTTTCCAATGTTTGAACTATTTTTGCATAGACAAGGTACAAGAGTGCGTGAAATTTTTAACTGTTTTCCAATGTTTGAACTATTTTTGCATAGACTAAAGAACAAAGCACTGGTGTGTGAAATTTTTAACTATTTTCCAATGTTTGAACTATTTTTGCATAGACTAAAGTACAAAGCATGAAAATCATTAATAGGCAATCGTTCGATGGGCCGAATTGCACAAAACGCATTATCGCACCGGCTAGTCTGGAATCATTGATAGGCAATCATTCGATGGGCTGGATTGCACAAAACACATGATCGCACCGTCTAGTCTGGTGCGCGCTGCTGTTTATTCTTAATGGGATTATTTAAAAACCAGATTATTTCAGAGGTTTCGTGTTCCGTAGACAATGTTGAGGACTTGCATCCATCTTGGATTGCTAAAAAGCGCGAAAAAGAAGCTCTGAAAAGAATGCTGATGTCGGCGAAACCGAACAGAATAGTTTTTGAAGACGAATAATCCGCGTTGCTATTGATTTGCGCGGGTACGAATTTTGCTGATCGAATGGAATTTTAGTAGCTTTGGCAGGGATTCATGAATAGCTATTCATTTTTTCTGTGACGTGACGAACACGCCAGCAGAAGTTGTTTTAATATGTATGTATATGTGTCCTGCTAATCTTTGTTTTTGTTGTTTACTTGTTTTTAAAAGCAAATAAAGTAAAAAATAAAAATGGAAGGCTGTCGGTTGTGGCGCAGTAACGATTGTAACGATCTCATGCCAGAGTTTGGGAGTTCGCCTCCACTAAAGGTTACCGGTTGTAGAGTAGTGGTTGGTGACGATCCCGTGCCAGAGACTGGAGGTTCGCCTCTACTAGTGGCACAGTAATTCGCTGTACGATTCGTTCATTGTTTTGATGGTAAATTGGTACTGGCGCATGTTTGGGCATCATCCGTTACCGCTTACTTTTGGCTAATCTTCGGAGGAAATGGACATTGGCAGTATTGCCATCAGGTGATTAAATTGTAGGTATGTGCCGCCACTCGGACTACTTTTGACTGAAATGAATGTGTAGAGAGCTTTGACTTTTTTGTCTGAAATGAAAGTTTCGACGAATATTTGAACTGTAGGAGTGTGTGCTGGGAATTTTTACAGGCTGATTTTGGGGAGTTTAGCAAATTTGAAAACTAGGGCATTATGTGTTTTTTAGCACTATAGCATTGTGTAGAAATTCATCACGCAACATTCGCTAGATTCTTGCGCTATATGTATTTTTGCATCATTGATGAAGTGCGAAATTTGCTTCGGTACTTTCTTCAGCTGCACTTCGTTAGCGTAGTTGGCAACTTTTCCAGTTGTTGTGACCTAATTGTTATACTAATACATGCTGTTGTTAGTAGATAAAATTTGCATACGGAAAAATATATTTTGACTATTTGCCACTTTATCATATCGCAACTTAGCTTATTTAGCAAATTCACAAGTTTTCTGCATCGTAAATGCATCACTAGCGGCCCAGCATGTTGGTGCTCTTGACGTTTGTTTTTCTGCTTCACTGATTCGAATAGTAATTTTAGATGTATGTGATTCTTTAGTCTGCATTCCTTCTCGGATCTTGCAAATTGCATAAATTTCTATAAGGTATTACTGAAGTGTGGGAATGGCTGATTTATTTTCGGAAGTGGAAGGTTTTGGTTTTTATATCTGCAATAGGGAGTGTTCCAAAAATTAGCCTAAGAAAGCTTCCGGAAGCCTCTCTTCTCGGGAGGAGATGTACCAAAGCCTTATTTACAGCTGAGAGAGAAAAGATGGATAACCAAAAAGCTTGCCAAAAAAGTATTGCGCAGTTTTTGGAAATTTCATAAGTCTTGTAAGGTTACATTAAAAATTCACTTTAAAAGTGGGAAATTTAATTTACTCTGGTGATTGCTTAATTTGCTCTGGTGATTGCTCAGATGCGCTGCAACAATTAAACCAAACAGAATTTAGGCGTGAACTGGTAACACGCAGAATGCATGCCTTTTGCTAATTGCGTTTTTCCTGTACGATGTTATTTGAGTGTTTAGCCGATGAAATCTTCAATATGCTTGCCGCGCGTTCTCAGTTCGTAGCCTTTCGTTAAATTCGTTTCACTGAAAAAAAGTCCGATTAATCTGCTAGCACCATACCACGCAACTCCAGTTAATCTGCTGAGACCATACGAATTCAAGCCTTGATCGGTGCTGACTGTTAATTTGCCTGCAGTTGCTCCCATTCAAGTTTCATCTTTCCCGCTAAAACAATGCTCAAATAAATCTACATCCGTTGATGAGTACCACAATCGAGCATGGGATGAATAGGGCTCGAAAGGTGATAGTTCATGTACAGTTTGTACCAGCTGCACAGTGCGACAACAAAAGAAATTTCATTATTTTCAGGCGAAAATCATTACAGCCCTTGCAAAAAAAGTAGCTAGATGTATGACAGCATGAATCATTAGTGCCTGTATGACTAAATTCTGTCTGAACGAACTACCGCTGTACATTTTAAGCTTACAGCTATTTCTGGATGAAAAATTGTTTTTCTCTTATTATGCGTTATTTTTGTCTCGATGGTTAATTGGTACTTGCCATATGCCCGCCATCAGCTTGCTTCTAAGCAATCCTCGAAAAAGAGGAGCCATTGCGACAGCTTTTTCAGTGGGTGATTGCTGTTAGCATTTGTTTGGCTGTTTCCATCGAGTGCCTTCATTTCTCAAAGAGAACGAATACGAAGGTGGCTTTGACTTTCTGATGTGTTGTTTTGCTCAAAATACGTATAGTCTACTTTAACTTGTCTTTGTGTTTTTCATTTTTGCAAAAAAATTCAAAAGAATTATGGTGGGAAAAAATTATGATTTACTGCATCATTGAAAGATATTCGTGTTGTGTACATCATTAGTTGCGTGGTACAGAAACAAATTAGCGCTAGTTTCATGCAAAAATTCTAGGATATGACTCTGTCAGTGAGGACCAATCCTTTTACGATTCGTTTCGATGATAAGAAGCAGTGGTACATTCCTGGGAGTCATACCCGTCATCAGCTCATTTAGCAATTCTCGAAAAAGGAGCCATCGACAGCTTGCCAGTACCTGATTGCTTTTGCCATTTGCTACCGCTCGGACGACTTCCAGTTGCTTTCATCTCTCGCAGAGGGTGAACGCGCGGGGGATTTTAGCTTTAATCTTTTGACGTCATTTCTTGTTTCCAAGGTATTTCTCTACATTCATTTCAGCATTTTCCTTTCATTTTTTGTCATTTTTTTTCCAGTACATCTTGTTCATGTGAGCTGAATAATTAATTAACTGATCTATTTCTGATATTCAAAAATAAGAATTAGACTGACTTGTCCCTGCAGAAGCGCTGCAAACCTTGGTGCTAGTGGCTTCCTAAATTCGTTTCCAATTTTCCTTATTCAACTAATAACGCATCCTTTGTGTGATAGAGAGGAGCAATAAAAATGTAACATGGGCAAAAAGTCGGAATTACCACAAGTGAGGTTAGACTCAATAAAAAAGCTTGCTGAAATGCTGAATTTTGCTGAGGAGTGAGGCACTTCACGCACTGATGAACAAATCCTGGAGCAGTCTGTGTTTCATCCTTTAGCCATAAATGTAAAAAAAGTTATACATGAAGTGTTACTCCAAGTATTAGACTGCTAAAATTTGAAAAATGCCTTTTCTAGTTAAATTTTGATAGTATTAGTTAATTTTTTTTTCGCTCAGTTTTGCTGTGTCCAGCAACTACTAATGAAAAGACATTAGTAAGTGAATGCACTGAAGTTCTTTAGGAATAAATCTTTTCCTTAATGAAATCATGGATGCAGAAAAATAGTCCCGTGTCGCCTACATTTTGTTATTGCGTGCTAAGATTATGGTTTTCCCTCTTCGTAAGGCCTACAGCTTTTACTGCGGCTAACGACATATTTCTGGGGCCGAGTGGGCAGGAGAAAAGTACAGAGGTCGCTTGCATATAATGCGTAAATCAATTCGTAATGTTGTTTGTTGGTTGAACTTTTTTCGGAAGCAGTTTCACGCAAATGGGCAATGAGGAGAAGTGACAGGGGCCGCCCAGAGTACGAATTTGGGTGGGGAAGAGGGAAGTGGAAAGGAGGGAGGGAAGCATGGAAAAACTTCCTGCTACTTGTACTGACCTAAATCTGTAGTTCGTTTCCTTCACTGATAGTGCACTTCATAAACCCGGCCTCTTGCTTGATAAAATGGACAATTTTACAGCAGCGCAGTCTCCCGTCTCTCGCCCGAAGACAGACCGGAGGGGTAGTGCTTTTCACTCAATCATCAGGTCCGAGCAGGTGTTCTTCCTTGTTTAGAGAGCAAATGTTAAATTTTCATTGCCTATTCGATGAAAAAATTTGTTGGTAAAAGCTTTAAATACCAAACTACACATAATTTACAGAAGTGACACCATTCAGGCTGAGTTGCTGATGCTCAGCATGCACTAGTGACATCTCGAAACGGCTAAATTCTCGTCCACTGCTTTTGTCGCTAAGTTCATAATCCTTTGAAAAGATGAAACGAACGTCAGAATCGCCAGCAGACTGACCAGCAAACGATTGCCAGCAAACTAACCACCAGTTAAAGAAGCTGAAAAATTTACCAGCTGCATAGATGACCAATAAGGCTTATGAATTACTATTGATCAAAATGTCATATTAAAATGTTATCAAGCTACTGCTAGATATAAAGTAGGCAGTTTGATGATACTCCAAAATTTAATACTGCAAGCGGTGAAAACACGTGGTTAAGCGGAGAGAAAAATATGAACTGAAAAGATATTCGTAAAATTTCAGCTTCCTAGCTTCTCTGGTTGCTAAGTTGAAAGTGGGCGACAAAATCGGTACACATAAACATATACTCATACTTACATAGATACATGCACACATAAATGCACAAACAAATGCACATACGTTCAAACATTGAAAGGATTGCCTGCTAGCGGTTACTACTGATAATACATTATCACGAGGACTAATTCGGAACCCCCATCTGTGATAGAGCACAAAATAGAGAGTTAGCTTGTTGCAAGAAAAATGATGGCTTAAAAATTCGTATTAATAGAAGTACTTCCTGAAAAGCTATTTCCAGAAACAGTTTTTGCTTGGTTCTTACCTTGCCCCCGCCATCGATGGCAAAATTATATTCTAGCAGTATCAAGTAATACAGCACAGAAATGATAACACAGCAAGCTACATTACAAGCAGTAAGTTCAAAAAGATACTTCTCAGTACTTTTATTTGCGAAGTGCGAAAACTTATTAACTAATCTTTGGAGAACTTGCGCTCTCCCTTCCTTTAGCAGGCACCCTGAGGTACCATAATTTTTAAATAACAGGAAGACCAAGATGCCGGAAATAAGTACTCCATGTACCGATGAATAAATCGTAAAGCATAATGTGTTTCGATGCTTAGCTGTAAATATTCTAGCTGGGAGCAGTAACTTCATATCTTGTTGTTCGTCAATCTGTAAATCTCAGCCGTTCTTAGAAAGAAATTTTTGAATCATAGACTTGAGCTATTCTTTGTGGGAAGTCAGGAATTTGAAGGAGTTGCAAAAATGTATACAACTTAATGGGCCGAAACATTTCCTGCCATTATAATTTTATTAGAATAATTTTACTACTTTTACTAATTTTTTAATTCTGAATTTTCTCCTTTATTTTTACTAATTTTCTCTTCTTTCTAATTCTTAATTTTCTCTTCTTTCTATTTCAGTACACCTTTCTATTGCAATTCAAGCACAGATAGTCTCGAAATAGAGCATCTGTGATCAACTGCTGTTTCATTGCCGTATTCCTTTCGTCACTAATATTACGCTTGGGACCTGTCCATCTTTTTCTATTTTGTGCTTGTTACGTGCAATTAACACCACATTAGCTTTCATATAGATTCTCTCACCAGTGACCTTTCCCAGTGTTCATTTCATATTACGTGAGTACTGTTCAAAAAACCGCTTTGTCCATCTGTTGTCTCTCATTCCCAATACTTGGCTGGATCGGTCCTTTTTATTATTCCCGGCTTACACTCTCTCTTGATAAATGTGAGCAGCAAAACACGCTATGATGAGTAATTGCACCATCTCAGGCTGTTTAATTATTGCATTTAGGAAAGGAAGAATTGAAGAATGTTCTGTACTTCTCTAACACAGCAATTAAAACACTTTAGAGAGGAACTGGTATGCCGGTGTTTTTGCAAGCACATATATTGGCTTGTTCACGTGGACATCGGAGTTGCTTCCTCTGTCATCCACGTTCGATCCGGGATTGTGGCGCGCCCGATCGCCTGGTGACTGGCCTCTGTGAGGGGATCTCCTGAACTTCCTTCAACAATCCAATTCAATTCCTGTTATTTAAGTCGCTCGCAGGGCTGTTGCCTTGTTTATGCACTGTGTGTTCACTGGCACAGCGCCACAGAGCACCCGTTCGTCCACTACTATTGCCAGCAATCGTTGCTCCAATATACACAGCTCGACGAACCCTCAGAATATTTGACTTCAATGAAACTTCAATTTTTTTTTCAACTTTCCCTTCCCGAATTGCGTATTTGGGAACCCATCCGAGGTGTACTAAATCAATCTGAAGCAAATTTCGGGCGATTCTATCCTCTAATCCTCCAGGATTTCATCCCAAATGCTTTTCAGCTGGATTCTCCATCTCCATCCGGTTATGTTATTCTGCATCGCTATTTGCTCTAGTAACTTCGACACATTATTGATATTTCTTTGTACATCGCAAACCGCTTGTATCTATCCACCATTGTGCGTGCGTCATGAACTGCTAATGTCTGTCCATTCTTATAAACAAACATTTGTTCTACAACAGTAATTCGACCGGAACAATATATTTAAATGTACCCAGTTGTACTCCGAAACTCATCAATTAGCAATTCCATCGAAATGCCGTTTTATGCGTTTTTTTTTTCAATGTAGGGAGCTGTAGCGCTGCTACAGTAAGCAAAAACACATATTGGCAAGAGGCTGCCTATGCGTGTGTGTGTGTGTGTGTTCGCCGTTTTTTTTTGGCGCACTTTTAACTCCAGAACTAGAAGAGCTAGAAAGCTGGAATTTCGGGAGTATGTGCCTACCCCCTGTGTAGCTGTCCCACTTTTTTTTGTATTATCATCCGTGTACTCTTCTTGGACACCACGTACGGGCACCCTCATGAAAATTTTTGGCAGGAGGGCGACCTCGAGAACCAGGAAAACTGGAAGGCCGAGATTTTGAGGGGATGTCCCCCGTCCAAATATAACTCAAAAATTTCAAATTCACCTCCGCGTATGAATGGCACTCACGCACGGGCATGTGAAAATTTTGACGGGAATAGTGCCGACGTGGGTACCGGAAAAGCTGAGGGACTGGAATTTTAAAGGGGATGTTCCCCGTTTACGTACAATGTAAAGATTTCGAATTCAGTACGCGTGGCTCTCATGCGCAGATATGCAATTTTTTGGTGGGAAAACCCCTAATTCGGGAGTCAGAAAAGCAGAAAAGCTAGAATTTTAACGGAATGTTTCCTGTCCAAGTCGCAACTTAAATACTTCAAATTCAGCTTCCAGGTATGCGGTGTTCTCACGTACGGATACTTAAAAGTTTTGGCGGAAAACTGCTCACTAAAAAGCTTGGTCATTTTCAAGGAAAGACCGTTAAATGAAAATTGTTCATTTTCCTTTACGCAAAATTTGCGATGATTTACGACAGTAATGGCACCTGTTTGCTTCAAATTTAGCACAAAAGCGCATGATCGCACTACTTAAGGTTTTCATTTAGAATCACTTGCCGTCGGTCTTCTTATGATCACCTTGCTTCTTTCCCATGGCATTCTCTTGCACCGTTTTGCAGCTGTTCTACTAAAAATAGACATTATTAAAGAAATCACACTAAGTCAAAAGGCAAAAAAAACTTTAGTATAAAAACAGAAGCAACAAACGGACTTTATCTTATTAATGATTTAACAAAAATTCAATGAAAAACAAACCTGCGTTTCTTTGCTTCTAATCCCAGCGGTTTCTCTGCCACCGTCTTTCGCAGCTTTCCCGCGCCGTCGATTGTCTCGCCTCTTCAAATACCGCAGTCGGATTAATTGGTTCCGCCAACGTCACAATCAGATTCATCCTTCCAGGGTCGGTCGGCACTTAAGTTGAGGACGAAAGTCTAGACGATGGACGACAAGTTAATATTTTTGTAATACCTTTATGACAAGTGCAGTGACGGAGACGGTTAAAGCAACCATTTAGGCGAATTAATAGTCAAGATCAAAGCTATGGTGGGGAAGAAAAAATCCACCGATAGTGTTGATGGTCGAGTACGAACGAAAGCTCGCGCAATTAGTGAAGTTGCTCACATCTTACCGCTCTCTTGCGGACCACTCTTTACTGTTATTTTAAAACGATTCCGTAGCCTACAAGGGCTGTGCTGCCTTTTAGAGCTACGCAGCCTGTAAGGATTACCACGTTTTGTTTCATTTTAACTAGTGACGTTTGAAAGCGCTGTTTTTTTTTTTTCTCTCGATCTTCTCTGGCTCTGATGGCTGACAGCTCCATCGCAAATCGAAATTTAGCACAGCATTTTTGTCTTGGCCGTTTCACAGATATTTGCCGTCTTTGGAGAGAACACATCCAAGGAACTTCCACTGTATTAGTACTGCCACTGAACACTTCCCGCTGCATTGCATCCGTATACGTCGTGTCGCTCTCAGCGATAAATCCAGAATATCCATAAATTTTTCATTCTCTCTTTACTGTGAGCCCTGTAATAAAAACTGGAATGATTATTCTGCACCTGGGCTGATATATACCAGTAAGCAACCACTGAAGCGGTTGAATGTAAAATAATGCAAAATGTTTCGATCATTCACGTGACAACAACCGTAGCTATAAAGGGTACGCTGGGACTCACCGAGTTCGTTATAGATTTTTGATCGATTAAATAGAGAATGTGTGGTGAACATTCTGTCCGTCGCCCTGTTTCCGTAAAATTAAGCAACTCGAGAGTAAAATCCGGGAGAAGCTCAGATGGTTCCCACAGAACTAGTCGAAAAATTTTCTTTCTGCTCGGACAAGAAGTGTTTTTGTGTTTCACTATTACCACGCGGTTTTTGACAAGCTCTGTTATCCAATAATTTTCCAATCCACAACCAATCAATATCCAGCCAATTTCTCGAACCTCAAATTTGGGTTATTAAACCGAAAGTTAATTTAACATTGATGGTGTATCAAAACACAGCGGAAAACATTTCAAACCAAAAAGTCACAACGGACTCTCCAAGCAGGAAGGAAAATATCCAAAATCGCGAAGGCCAAAACCCCTCAAAAAAACAGAACCGCGAAGTGACCGTCAAATGGGAATTGTTTCAGAGAACGAAGAATGACCGTTAAACGGGAATTGTTTACTTTCATTTGTGTAAAATTTACGATGATTTACACTAGTGAGTTCACGCGGTAAGTGTAAAGCAACAACCATTCATACAGTTAATGACCTGAGTACTTCAAGCCTGGTGCAAAAACACATGATCGCTCCGGCAAGCCTGGTGCTTTCTAGTCTGAGGTTGCTCACTGTAGCAGCACAGCGAAAACGCATAATAAAGTGTAATTTATTTATATATTGCAATTTATATATGATTTATTCGTTCGTTGATGTATATGATGTGTGTGTATGCGTGTCAGTTTCTTTACTTAATGGTGGAGAATCCAATTCGATGTATTTTGTGAACGTTTCTGGATGCTTCTTATATGTTTGCAACAGGATCTGTGAGAAATCCCTGCTACCTGTAAATCCCTTCCTGCTGAATCGTTCTCGAGCCGACCCTGCACCCTCCCCCTCCTCCTTGTAATCATAGCTATGCTGATTGTAGCATGCAAGTAATGTTAAGAACTTAAATAGGGTAAGACATGGAGCGAACTATGTATGGATGGCTGTAGAAATATAGGTGATGTGGGAAAGTACGAAAGAGTTGAGACGTTTCGGTCCATTAAGTCATATACTTTTTAGTACTGAACTGAGACGCATATGAAAAGAGTTAAGACGTCTCGGTCCATTGAGTCATATACATTTTAGTGTTGAGCTAAGACGTATATGACTTAATGGGCCTGTACCTAGACCGGTTTCTGAAGACCCCGAAGTGGATCCATTTTAAGGGGAGTTTTCGTGTTACCCCATACCTCCCCCGTGCCTCCTTGGTC
>UYRT01080525.1:1008-12143 GCA_900617915.1 Gongylonema pulchrum
CTCCTTTGGGGGTCTCGTGCGCGCGGTTTAGGCACGTATGGGGGAAGATCTTAAAACGGAGGATGACACACGGGGTAGGAACATATGTGCGAAGTTTCAGCCCCCCAGCTTTCCTGGTTGTCGAGTTGAAAGTGGGTGACAAAATGCACTCGCTTGGAAGTTTCAGCCCCCCAGCTTTCCTGGTTGTCGAGTTGAAAGTGGGTGACAAAATGCACTCGCTTTCTGAACACACACACACACACAGCCTCTCGACAATATGCGATCTTGCTGGCTGTAGCAGCGCTATAGCGCTGCGCAGCAAAACCGCATATTGCATCGACCCTGTCAGTGTGTGTGTGTCCGTGTATGTTTGTGTGTGTGTGTTCGTCGGTCCGGGTATTTCAACTCGCCAACCACACAAGCTTTAAAGCTGGAATTTTGTCAGTGTGTTCCCCAGTCAAGTGCCACTCCAGGACAGCGGTATCAACTCTCATGCACGTCTGGGTTCCGCGTACGAAAGTTTTGGCGGGAAAACTGATAACTCGGGAACGAGAAAAGCTAGAGAGCTGAAACTTTAGGGGAATGTTCCCTACCTGTGTGTGATAAAAAGGTTTCAAATTCAGCTGTCCAGGACTGCCCGGGGCTTACTTACGGGCACGTGAAAATTATGGCAGAAAAATTCATAATTCGAGAATGAGAAACGCCAAAAAGTTGAAACTTTGGGGCAATGTCCCCCACTCACGCACAACCAAAAGCTTTCAAACTCAGCTCCTTAGGACCGCCCGGGGCTTACGCACAGGCACGTAAAAGTTTTGGCGCGAAAGTTACTAACCCGGGAGCGGGAAAACCTGGAAAGCTGAAAATTTCGGGCAATGTTTCCTACTTATTTGCAACCAAAATCAGTTGTTTGGAGGCGCCCGAGATCCACGTACGCTGTATGTGAAAGTTTTGGCGCGAAAATTACTAAGCCGGGAACGGGAAAAGCCAAAAAGCTGAAACATTTGGGAAATATTCCTTACCAAATCGGGTGTTTAGAAGCGTCCGAGCCCACATGCGAGCGCATGGAAATTTTGGCGCGAAAATTACTAAGCTGGGACTTCAAGGGAATGTTTCCTACTCATGTACAAGCAAAATCAGGTGTTTAGAAACGCCCGAGCCCACACGCGAGCGTGTGGAAACTTTGGCGCGAAAATTACTAGCTCGGAAACGAGAAAAGCTAGGAAGCTGAGACTTTCGGGGAATGTTTCTTACTCTGTGCAGTCAAAATCAAGTGTTTAAAAGCGCCCGGGGGCCACGTACGGGCATATGGAAATTTTGGCGCGAAAGTCACTAACCCGAAAACGAAGAAAGCTAGAAAGCTGAAACTTCAGGGTAATGTTCCCTACTCATGTGTGATCAAAAGATTTCAAATTTAGCTCCTTTAGTGCGGCCTTTTTTGCGGACCAGCAACTTTCCATTTGTTGGGTCACTGAAATCGACATCTACAACTGACATACCACACAGCTGCACAATTAGCTTCCTGAACTTCGAGGGCCAGTATGTCACAGGGTTAGCTACTGTGATTTTTTGCGATCTTGCTACAGCTCGAAAAGTGCAAAAGCGCATAATCGCACCGGGCCGCCTGGTGCGTTCCAGCCTGGGTTGTGATTGCCACAATAGGCGTTTTTGCTCACTGTAGCAGCGCTATAGCGCGCTGTACGCAAAAACGCATAAAAACGCATTGTCGCGACCGCTGTGGTTGTGTGAGTGTTCGTTTGTCCGGGTACTGCAACTCAATAACTAAGCAAGTTTAAGTGTTGAAATCTTGCCAGTGGGTTCCCTAGTCATGTGCAACCACAGAAAAGTGACAAGGACTTTCGCACAAGTCTGATCTTACGCACAGGTGCACGAAAATCTTAGCCCGATATTACTAACTCGAGACCAGAAAAGCTAAAAAAAGTTAAGATTTTAGAGGATGCTCATGTCTACTTGCGACCAAAAGGTTTCAAATTCCGCTATCAATTCAATAAGCAAGAAAACTGCAAAGCTGAAATTTTGAGGGAATATTCCCTGTCTATTCCAAATCCAGCTCGTAAGCACACTGGTTTTCGCGCACGAGCGCTTAAAATTTTTGAAGAAAAAGTTGCTAACTCAGGAATCAGAAAAGTTGGGAAGCTAAAATTTTAAGAGAATTTTTCTTGTCTACGCATAATTTAAAGATTTCAGACTCAGTTCCTAAGTACGCAAGGTTCTCATGCATAAGGATATGTAAGTTAGGGTGAAAAAATTGTTAGCTTCTGGACTAGAACAGCTGGATATTTCAATGGGCGACTAGTCACCGGGAATTATTCCTTTTCCTTTTTGCAAAATTTATAGCAATTTACGATGATGAATGCACAAGTTAAATATAAAACAACTATTCATTCTTTTAAGGACCTGATTGCTTCAAGTTTAGTGCAAAAACATATGATCGCATCGGCAAGCTTGACGCGTCACAACCTAGATCTGTTTCTTTCCTCCTCACATATTTAAACATTGTGGTAATATGAAATGTGAAAACCCATGCCCACTTTTTATTCGATATTCACGACTGGGAGACTTAAACACGCTCGTATCATCTTGGCTCCTGTTGTAATTCTAAGCTTTTTTGCTTTTATATAAACACATAACGCATATTAACGAAGTCTCCTCTACATGCTTGTATGCGCATGTCTGTAACTCTGTTGCAGCTTTTTAAGTTTCAAAACCAAACAGTCTGGGAAACTGAAATTTGGTAGTCTCAAGTCCTTTATCGCCTAAAGCCTTTACAATATCTTTGAAACTTCACCGGATCTCAAGCCATAACTTTAAGTACACGAACACCAAACACAAGTAAACATATACACATTCGTATAGTTTATGCTCCAGGCATCATTTCTTTTCTGTCTGCAGATGTCCAGGTTAATCTGCCTACTGAACACGGCATGAGATCAAAAACAAGATGCAAGAGAACTGAGATCATTTTAAAGTTCCATGCTCCCATATGGCAAACAACTCGGCAGCCAAACTTTCAGACCGCCTTTTTTTATCCAGAAAAATGTAGAGACGACTGGGTTCCTAAAGGCAAGAACAATTCTGAACAGAACGCAAAATGCACGTTTAAATCTGCATAACAAAAAACATCCGCTGGGCAAAACCACAAAAAAACAATGATCTTTCAGCGCATAAATTGCGAAAAAATCCTACATCCACGGCTTAATATGTTCTAGAGTCATGAAGTTAGCATTTGTGTGCTCAAAGCTGATTTTTGGCCACTTGTGCTATCAAAATTCTGAGTTTGCCATCCGTTCTGACGCGAAAGTTCAGATTTTGCTCAGTTTAGACCTGGCATTACCACTTAGGACCTGCAGCTCAGTTAAGATGTCGAAGAGCCGGTTACTTCCTCGTCATCACTTTGCCAAAAATCTGTTGTGAAGATTTTTAATGTGGACTCAGAGAAACAATAACAACTTTTCTGCAGGCAAAACATCAAAAAATGAATTTCCCTGCACTGAAAATTTAGACAGTCCCGTAAATTGAGAGGTATGACTTGAAGCCACTCACGATTTAAAGCCGTGCATGATTTGAAAAATACGAACAATTTAAATAACAAATAAATTTTACAAAGCAAAGTAAAATGAAATGAGACGGCTTGGTTCAGTCTGGCGACGGCAACAGCATTTCGGGAAGGATGTAACTGCATTCACAGTTCTCGTGATAAGTAACTGCTATTCCGGATATCTAATAGCACTTTTCGCCGTCAAAAAATACTTTTTAAAAAAGCGACAGTCCGTAAGTATTCAAATGCCGTTGCCTTGAAATAAGCTCGTGGATTCGGAAGACCGACACTGACTCATAAATGCAGTTGGAAAATGATATTGCGATGTAATGGCCTAGTATATGTGCACTGTCACAACTTGTTTGATTTCGTTATTATCCTCTGGTCTGCAATTCATTTTAATTGTATTTAAGACAATGAAAATAACAGAAGCAACCGAAAAAGTTAAAAAATTGGAATTTTTAATTTTTAAAGCGCACACGATTTGGAAATTTTAAAGGATGGAGTAAGACAAGTCGCACAATGATCGGTTTATGGATACTTATTGACTGAAATATGTGTGCCTAGCCAAAAAAGGGCTGAGAATGGAAAACAGAAAGAAGTTCGCGCTAAATTTTTTCACTTTTGAATAGTACTTTAATAATTCCATTCTGTGTTTTAGGCACACCTGAACTTCGCGGAAAGGAAAGTAAAGGTTTTGGTGCGAAAATGCTAACTCTGGAGCCAGAAAAGCTGGATTTTTAAAGGAATGCTCCCTGTCTACCTGCAATTTAAAAATTTCAAGTTCAGTCCCCAGGCATGAGTGATTCTCACATACAGGCACGTAAAACTTTTGGCTGGGAAACTGCTAACTTCGGTTTTAGGCAAGCTAAGAAACTCAAATTTTGGGACGCTGTTTTCTGGCCACATGCGATCTGACGAGTTCAAATTCAGCCCTCAGATGTGCGTGGTTTTCAAGTGTGGGCATATGGAATTTTTAGCGGGAAAACTCCTCAGTGGATGGCAAGGTTTTTGTGCGTTTCGCATGTATGCAAACGCAGAAAAGCATGTTGTAGCCATCCATGGTATGTGTGTATGTTTGTGTGTGTATGTGTGTGTGCGCGTGTATGTGTGTGTGCGTTTGTCCGGGTATTTCATCTAGGCAACCAAGAAAGCGCTGAAAATTTGCCAGTAGATTTCCCAGGCAAGTGCTGCCCCACGACCGCGGCACCAACCGTCACGCACGCCTGAGCCCCACGTACGAGTAAGCGAAAATTTTAGCAGGAACTCGAGGACAAAAAAAGCCAGAAATCTGAAATTTTAGGGCGATGTTCCCCGTCCACGCACAGCTTAAAGATTTCAAATCCAGCTCGAGTTGTGCGCGATTCGCACGTACAGGCACATGGAAAATTTGGTGGGAGAATTGGTAACTCGGGACAGTAGAAGCTGGGCGGCTGAAATTTTAAGGGAATGTTCCCCATCCAAGTAGAACTGAACTTTTCGAATTAAGCCTTCAGGCATGCGTGGTATTCGCAGTTTGAAATCTCTAAACTGCACTTAGACAGGGAACATTCTCCTACAACTTCAACTTTCCAACTTTCTGATTCCCAAGTTAGCAATTTTTCTGCCAAAATATTTAGTCTCCGGGTGTGCGTAGTTCTTACATACAATCACTTAAAAGTTTTGGCAAAAAAGCTGCTAACTGAACAGCCTGGCCACTTTCAAAGAACGATCGTTAGACAGAAATTGTTCATTTTCGTTTATGCAAACTTTACAATGTTTTACGCTTGTAGGCGCACGCGGTAAATTTAAAGCAGCAGTCGTTCATACAGATAACGACCTGAATACATCACGTTTAGTGCAAAATCGCGTAGTCGCACCGGCAAGCCTGGTGCTTTCACCCTAAGGTTTTCAATGAACGACCAAAAATTGTCCATTTTTCATTAAAATTTACGGTAATTTATGCTAATAATTACATAAGTTAAATGTAAAACAACAACTATTCATGCACTTGACGACCTGATCGCTTCAAGTTTAGCGTAAAAATGCATAATCGTTCTTTTAAGCCTGATGCGTCGCAGCTTGGGTTGCCCTTAGCACCTCAAAAGACTTCATTTTACTCGTCCTTAGCTTTATCTTAGCTTGATTGTCATAAATAGGGAAATATCTTCCCTTTTTTAATGTCGAAGGCAGATTGGAAGTTTTTTGTGGAATTTTTATGAAATCCAGTCAATCTTACTTATCCTCAGCTTCATCTAAGCATGAGCGTCGTAAATAGGAAAAGCCCTCTACTAGCGGTGGGTTTTGTTATAAAACATTCCGCTCGCTTAATCTCAGGTTTGTTTTCATTTATTATTAATTTACTTTGTGATGTTGTGCTGCCTTTTTCCCACTGCTCTCGTTTCCAGTTCCTCTTTCCGACCCCCTGACCAGTCTCCTCGTTCTCACTCTTTATTTCGTCTCCTGTTCCTGCCTCCAAAGCAACATGTCAGCCTCTTTCCGGCCCCTCTCTTCCCCACTAATCAGCCATCAAATCTACATCATCTAGCACTCGAGAAGCGTTATCCATGACCTGTTCTGGTTATCTTACTAATCCACTGAAGCCACAATCAACTGCATATTGTGCAGACCAGCCAAATTTTAGTAGCTGCCAAATTTAGCGAAATCTTCTTGGCAATGCAAAAAATAAGTGGATGCAGATTTCGATGAAGACTACAACGGCCAATGTTTTCATAAAAGTCAGTTGAACTTCGAGTAGGGAAGGCCAAGAATGAATTGCGTCTCTTTCAATGGTGTATAACACGGGGCACTACTTATTTCAGTGATGTGGCTGGAGAAAGGTAAATGGAGGCTAATAAATTGTAAAAGTGGATGCAAAATTCAGCAAAAAACGTGCAAAATTCAATTGAAGAGGGGACATATTTTAGCCAATGGAACATTGAGATCCGCTGGAAATGTGAAGTTTAGGGGAATAGCCAAAAATACAAAATACTGTATTAAAAAATAAGTGAAATTTAGCGAACGGGTGTAAAGACTAAAAGGGGCGTCATTCTGGAATAGAACCCATCTCTTTCTCCCCGCCCGTCCCTTACTCCCAAGTCAGAGGCAAACAAACATTTTGCACAATAATAAATTGTGACGATTTGTTGAGTTTTAAGTTCTGCTTTGACATTAAATCCGACATTTATATGTAAATCAGTCTTGCGAAATTTAATATACCTGCTGTGTCTGATGTGGCCGTTTGCTTCAGAATTGAAGAATATGTTATTTTCCGTGGCCTTTGTACCGCTACTCGCTCGGTTGCAGTTGACGACTGAGATGTTACACTGTTTCTCTCACTGCTACCGCTAACCCTAGTGCCAACAGTACTACTGCTAATAGTACTACTGCTACTACTACTGCTACTACTACTTCTACTACTACCACTGTTGCTATTACTACTGCTACTACTACTACTACTGCTGCTATCACTACTACCACTACTACTATTATTACTACCAGCAGTACTCCTACTACTACTATTACTACTACTACTATTACTGCTACTATTACTACTGTTATTACTGCTACTACTATTACTACTACTGCTTCTACTACTACTGCTATTACTACTACTACTATTATCGGTGCTACCAGCACCTCTACTGCCACTGCTCCTACTATCAGTCGTGATGGTGCTTGCGCCGGTACTCCCAGTTCGTTTCAAATGTTCTGCTTTGTACCTCTGTCGACCATTTTGCTTTGTTGAAGACAGTTGCCTAACTGTGTTTTCCGCCATAATTATACGATTCTTGTCCGGTGGAAACTGAAATTTATTTAAACACTGAGATTTGGAAGTGCACCCTTTTTGACGCTTGTTTTGACAACAAGAAGCCAGCTTCGAAGGGGTTTTTTAAAGTGGGTTGCTCTGCCTGTAGGTCAGTAAAAATTTTGTCACGGATCAATACACTTTTTTTCTTGAAAGAATGAATGAGAAGTGGACTGTGATTTTATTATCAAAAGACCTTGAAAATCTCTCTTCAATTTGTTTTTTTTTTTCTGCTCAGAACACAATTTAATACATTATCCTCCCGGATCTCTAGGAGATGGAGATGAACTTCATGAAAATATTACACTTACTCTACTGATATAATCAGGATCCCATATCCATAAATAATAAACACTCAGTGATGCTGCTGGTAACGACACAAAAAATATATAACCTATAACTGTGCAAAATCGTATCCACCTGAAAATCTGTTTGTGCTCGACAGTTTCATTGAAAAAATTTTTCTGCACAAGAACGCTCTGACATTCTCCAGCATGCAAAGCGCGAACTTTAGCGCATGCTTTTTGTGACGTAATTCTCTATTCGAGAGCTGTGAGGGTGAACTTATGAAACGAGTGAGTGCTGATAGAAAAAAAGTTTTGAGTTTTCTAGTGATGAGCTCACTTTTAAGAAACAACGCAGAAAACGTATGATATGCAAAAAAAAAAAAAAAAAAAAACAGTGGTGCGCACCAGTGTAGCCTCTGCAACCATACGTTTTACGCAGTTCCGTTCAGCAAACGTTTGTCTGCAAAGGATTCCCTTTACTTCGCACTTTGTCCAGTGCAAAAATAATTAAGATGTTGTCTGGTTCCTAAGCTGCAAAACTTCCCATTAAGAATTTTATGTGCCAGTACATGAAAGCTGAATTTGAAAACATTAACGGTAACATCATCCCAAAATTTCAACCTCCTAATATCTGACTTTCGAGTGATTTTCGCGCCAAAATTTTCACCTGGTCGTAAGTAAGACTCGGCATTTTTGGGGACCAAACTTGAGTTCGAGGCCTTTGCATAGGCAGAAAACATCCTCCTGAAATTTTCAGCCCCACAGCTTTCTAGTTCCTGAGATAATAATTTTCCCGCCAAAACTTTCATGAGGATGTTAAGACCCAGGCGTAAGTGAAAGCAGAATTTGAATTTGCGGGGTCGTACGCAGCTGGCAGACATTATCTGAGTCTCAGATTTCTATTCTTCGCTGTTTCCAAAATAATAATTTTCCCCACCAAAGCTTTCACGGGTTATACGTGGTACCCGCGAACAGGGAAGCGCTGAAATTAAATTTGCGGGGTCACACGTGGGCGAGGAGCAAAATTTTCAGCTTCCTAGCTTTTGTGGTTCCCAAGTTGAAAGTTGCGGAAAAAACACATCAGACACGCACACAGACAACGCCATGACAGTATACGTTTTGCAGCCGTTGCACAGCACAAAACGCGTAAAAAGCACTAAGCTGTTGTGATTACTTTTCTCATCAAAAAGGAGCAGATGCCTAAACTTTTGGTGTCCGAATTTGAGGTTTATCGTAATTGTCAGCCGCATGGAGGCTTCAGCAGTGAATATGTTCGAAGCAGAAGCTTGAAATATACTGCTGTTACCTGTGTATATTCAGACGCGCTTTTTAGCCAAAGATATCACCAGAATATCGCACAAAACCAAACAGCATTTAGTGCAGACGTTCAAAGAAACATAGCCAATAATGCACAGTTGGTTTGAAACATACTTTATTACTTTAATGTAATGATTTCTAGATTTTCTCTCATTTTCGACGGAAAATATGAATAGAATTTGATGCGACAGTGCAAAGCCCGGTCTATAGAAGCCGAAAACGAGAACATTTTCAGTAGAGTAAAAAATGCAATGTAAATTCTCAGAGAACTGACTTTTTGTTTTCCCTCTGCGTAAACTTGGCTCGCTTATCAGATGTATATACCGGCTGTTTTATCCTTAACCGAGCTGATCCAAATGTCGAATTGTTCATCATTGTGAATACAACGCAACACAATACGGCAAACAACAAATAATTTGGCCCAGCAACCACCTACAACACCTGCAAGTAATAAATATTTTGAATCAGCACTACCAGTGAATCATTTACTGCTTGTGAAGAACCGATAAAAGAATTCGATCTTTATCGATATAAAGACACAAATGCCAAATTCAAATTTCGCCATAAAGCATTTTGTTTTTGCATGACGAAGATTACCATGATCGTACCCGACAACCGATTTATTCATCCGACATTAATGACGCTACAGCTTTACACATTCGTCAGGCGTACTAAGTTGTATCTTCGAGCCTAGGCAGTAGAATTCTGTTAGTAATTACTGCTTATTAAATGAATGCACGCCATTTCTTCGAAGCCGTCTGTGTGATTATCACTTTTTATGCGTTTTTGCTGTGTAGCGCTATAGCGCCGCTACAGTCAGCAAAAATGCATATTGTCGAGAGGTTGTTTGTGTGTATTTTTTCAAAAGCGAGTGAATTTTGTCAACCACTTTGATCTCAGCAACCAGGAGAGCTGGAAGGCTGAAATTTAGGGTATATGTTTCTACCTCGCTTGTCACTCTCCCGTTTTAAGATCCTCCACACGCACCTAGACCCCAGAAAAAATATGCATATTTCTTCGGCGGGAAACGATTTTGCGAACCAGGCAAGGTACAAAGCCGAAACTTTTCAGGAATATTTTTTGTGCATTCGCGAGCTAAAGATTTTAAATTGATTTATCGTGCGTGATTGTACAGCGCGTACATCACGTCAAAGTTTGCAACTTGGTACTGTGCTAATTCGAAAACTTGCTGGAAAACAGTGGCTGAAATTTTGTCGGCATGTTTGTCGCCCATATGGGATATCGTATACGACTTAGGGCACTTCAAAGATATGGATATTTTGCTTACTGGATAAGTTGCCATTAAATACAGGTACTGGGCGTACGTGGTCCTTACGTACGGCCTCGTGAAATTTTTTGGCGAGAAGAATTGCTAACTCGGGAACCAGGAAAGCTGGGAGGCTGAAATTTTAAAGAGATGTTTCCAGCCCACGCACGACTTAAAGATTTTAAACCTAGCCCCTAGGTATGCCTTCAGTTTACGTATGGCCCCGTGAAAGTTTTGTCGGAAAAACTGCTAATTCGGGAACCAGAAAAGCTGGAAAACTGAGATTTTAGAAGAATATTTCCTGTCCAAATACAACTTAAAGATTTCAAACTCAGCTTTCAGGTACGCGTGGTTCTCATGTACGGGCGTTTAAACTTTTAGCAGGGAAATTGCTTGTTGAACAGCTGGGTCATTTTCAAAAAACGACAGCTAAGCGGAAATTGTTTGTTTTCGTTTATGCAAAATTTACAATGATTTACGGCTTTGAACGTGCAAGGTAGGTGTGAAACAACAACTATTCATGCAGCTAATCTAATTACTTTAAGCTTAGTGCAAAAACGCATGACCGCACCGGCTCGCCTGGTGCATTTCAGCCTGGGTTTATTTTTCGAATTAGAAGTTTCCAGCCAGAACTTTTACATGTCCGTAAGTGAGACCCAGACGTGCATGAAAGTAAATATTATCTTTCTCAGATAGCACTTTGCCGGGGAATCCACTGGCTAAATTCTAGCATAAAAACTTACTTGGTTGCTGACTTAAAATACACGGGTACACACATACATATGCGCACACAAGTACATATAAACGTGCTAACATATACACACCACGGGTCGTCACAATATGCATTTTTGCATTTGCATAATTATACAAATGTGCACTAAAACCCAGGCTGGAACGCACCGGGCGGGCCCGTGCGATCATGCGTTTTTGCACAGGACTTGA
>UYRT01080559.1:671-12080 GCA_900617915.1 Gongylonema pulchrum
CACACACACACACACACACACACACAGACAACCTCTCGTCAATAAGCGTTTTTCGCACTGCATTGCTGCAAAAAACGCATAAAAATTGGACTGTAGGAAATAAGTCGAATGCAGCCAGATCAAAAGAGGATACCTTGTGCGAAGGCAAAATCCACAGAAAGCTAGGACCATGTGCCGCTGTTATAAGCCACGGTTTATATAAGCTTAAGCCATTCCGCAAGTCATTGTTCATTTACGTTGCTAGACCCAACTGTTTAACATCACAAACAAAGGATTCCCGTATCAGTTTTTCGGACGGCTTTGGTTTAGAGGGTCTCATGGCTTAGCCCAGAGAGAAAAAAGTTCAGTGCATTGATACTCGAGCATCATAAATGGGCTGAAGACAGCACACGTTCTTTTGTTCACTTAACCTTTTTGTGCGTTTTTGCAGCTATGCAGTGCAAAAACGCATATTGACGAGGGGTTGTCTGTGTGTGCGTCTGTCACGCACTTTCATCTCAAGACCTATAAAAGCTGCGGGGTTGAAATTTCGGGAACTTAATCTACATACACTTGCCGACCCCAATCGCCAAAATAGGCGCCATCACCCGCGAGGTACCCGCGTACGGGCCCGCCAAAGTTTTTTTGGGGTAAGTTCATAACTCGGAAATCAGAGAAGCTAGAACGCTGAAATCTTAGGGAGACGTTTTCCGTCCAACTAGGTGTTAATGCATTCAAACCCATCCCCTGGGTAAGCGTGGCACCCGCGTATAGGCCCGCCATTTTTCGGGTAAGTTGATAACTCGGGGATCTAAGAAGCTAGAAAGCTGAAATCTTAGTGCAATGTTCTCCGTCCAAGCGGGTGTTAACGAGCTCAAACCTTGCCCGCGGGTAATCGTGGTACCTACGTACGGGCCCTTGAAAATTTCTTCCTGGTAAGTTGCTAACTCAAGAAAGTGAGAAGCCAGAAGACTGGGATTTTGAAGGGATGTTTCCTCACAGTCCTGGCGGCCAGTCTGGAATTCTTTTAGCTAGAAGCATCTGCCAGAAAAACCAGTGCCGTTAGGAACAAAAATCTACGGGGAGCTATGCAAAAAACGCATCTTCGCACGGGCAGCCCGTGCGTTGGCCAGTTATTTCATTACAGATTTGAAATCTATTAGTTCCGACTCATTTAATACACGGCTGTGGATATTCGACGGTAAGCACGATTTTGCAGGCAAAAGGAGGCACCTGAAGGAATTGTTCGCTGCTGAAACAAAATCTCTTAGCTGTTGTAGTTTTCCTTCAAATGCTCACACTGCACACGCACAGAAGTTGCGAATACACATTCGATTAGACACAAACAGCAAGGTACCTCAACGTGGTGTAGAATTATCAATAACTGGGGATGAGATGATGACGCCCAACACGTACTGCTGAATCTTCAACTGGCTAAAGTCCCGCTAAAGCTGCTTCTGTTAGGAAAGCCACAAAGCTAGTAATTTCTTCAGGAGACGAAATGAGTGTTGCCAGAAATCCTATCAAAAAATACTTGGTCTAGCAATTTCAGCTGAAAAGCGTGTTGCGATAGACTTCAGAAGTGAAACTTCCAGTAGCGCAATCAGCACTAATGGATTCTTTCTTTGAAAAAAAAAAAGCTATCCGTACAAGCTAAATCAAATAATGAGCAAAGTGCACCTTTTCTGGAAATTGGAGCCCAAATATCCAAGCATTTTCGTGCAAAATGATCCGCTTGCACAAATTTTTTAATAAGCCAAAATTTCAACTGCATAAATATTTCAATGCATTCACCCCGTTCATAGTACTTTAAAAATCAAACGTCACTGCAAAAATGCTTTCTTAAATAGTTAAGCATAAATTTGAACAACATTTTTCGGGTTATTGAACCTGAACAATTTGCTTGGACGGAACATTTGAATACTTGTGTTATCTAGGTTTGCGAATGTTAATTACATTCTTCTCGGAAAGTTGCAGGGAAGAAATTGTTTTTTTCCAACCCGGAAAAATTTTGTCCGAAATTGCTGTAACATGAAAAAACAAACAAATTCCAATCACAAATATAAAATGATGCAAAATCGGTAAAAAGCGATGCGCACAACAGACCGTTTTGGGTGTGCAGTGGCTGAATCAGGCGAAATGTACAGAATTCCTTTTACTTCATCACTAATGGTTTTTTTAGTCCTATTCGTCGAATAATAATGTGTAGCTTAGTCGCATGCAAAGACCTGGGTCAGTTATGAGACTGTGTCGGCATGATGCCGAGCCGTGCGGCCAAATCCTTTACACTTAGATCATGTAGGAGGACGTGAGAAATAATTTTGCGCTTCCAGTTTCGTACTTGGCTGAAGCAGTTGTTCGCTAGTTTCGTCTTTTTAGTTATTGAGTTGAATCATCGCAACAGAGAGAATTACACGTGTACAGAAAAACAAACAAATATAATTTCGCCCAAATACTTTTTTTTGCGATAATTTTTACAAAAAAAATAAATAAAAAGAGAATGTGGCTTAGCAGAACTGGATGCTTTTGACTTACATCGAAGAAGGCAAACCAAATATTTGAAATTTGAAGTTCACAACTCTGCTGGGCCTTCAATTAGCATAAGTGAATGAGTAGTGGTCCGTTTCGATAAAAAAATATATAAGTACGCTAGGTTGAGAAAGAACGTTGATCATGAGACTGTATTATATTGCTGCGGGCGCGCTGAGCAGTTCCGTTAATTAAAGGTGGGGAATGGTGGTGCGGATACAAAAAATCACAGTCAGTAGGAAAATTGTCAACTGTGTATGTAAAAATAGCCGAAAAAAAAAACGCAAGCTCAAAAAATGCAAAAAAAAAAAAAGCAAGTGAAGAAACTGAACTTTAAATTGCCTTCTGATTTAGCTGCCAAATTCACACAGCAGTGCAGTGCGAATATGCACTGCACAGTGGCCAGAAAGCTGATCCTCTCTTCTTGAATAAAACTCTAATAATTTTCCACTAGGAGTGCCCGAAGAGCTATTTGCGTGTCGCTTTTTATGCGTCTTTGCATACATGCAAATGCGAAAACGCGTACTGCGACGACCCCAGTGGGTGAGTGTTTGTGTGTGTGTGTGTGTGTGTGTGTGTGCCCGGGTATTTCAACTTGGCACCTAAGCAAGTTCCAGCGCCAAAATTTTGCCAATGGATTCCGCGATCAATTTCACCCCAGGACCGTGGTACCGACCCTCACGCACGTCTAGGCGTCGCGTATCAGCGCCTCAAAGTTTTGGCGGGGAAATCGCCAACTCTGGAATCAGAAAAGCCAGAAAGCTGAAGTTTTGAGGTTATGTTCCCCACCTACATAGAACTCAAAGATTTCAAAGCCAGCCCCTAGGTGTGTGTAGTATCCACGTATGACGCCGTGAAGGTTTCTGACGCGAAAATCGCTGACCTGGGATCCAGAAAAGCTAGAAAGCTGAAATTTTAATGGGATATCCCCAGTTCATACACAACTGAAATTCATCAAAATCAACCCGTAGGCATGCGTGGCTCGCATGTACAGCCCCTCGAAAATTTTTGGCGGGAAAATAGATAATTCGGGGACCAGGAAAGCTGGGAGGCTGAAATTTTGAGGGTATGTTTCCAGCACATTTACAACTTAAATTTACTAAATTCAGCCTCTCTCTATGAGTGTTTCTCACGTACAGCCCCGTGAAAGCTTTTGCGGGAGAATGGCTAACGTGGGAACTAGTAAGACTGGAAAACTGAAATTTTAATGGAATGTTCCCTGTCCAAGTACCGTATAATAACTAAATTCCTGAACTTCGAGCACCTGCATTTCACATATTTTAGCTGGTGGGTTTCTGAGCGATCTCATTACAGCATGAAATTGTGCAAAAACGCATGATCGCATAAAGCTGTCCGGTGAGCGTCGCCATTGATTTTATAGACGGATTGACCTGTAGCACAAGGAGCTTTTGCTTAGTTTCAAACTCAACTTCTCTTCCACCTAATTATTCTCCAGACCGACGGTTGTACGCCCTCAATCTCTAATTTCCAGTCTTATGCCGAACTGGCTGTGTAATGCCCGTACTTGAACCGCTGAATGAATTTTGATAATTTTTCGCTGCTCGTCTTATGCTAAAGTCCAGTTTTATGCAGATATTGAACACCATTGGGTCGTGCATTGGTCAATTTACTTATTTCAAATTTTCTTATTTTGCTCTCTCAAATCCCAGTGCGGAAGCAATGAGATATTTTAGGCTTACCATCGTTCAGAGCTGTTGCAAGTTACCAGGACTTTCTGCTGTCCGAAAATTCTGCCCGAAGTAATGTTCGAATGCATCAACTCTGGAAGTGAAATTATCTCCGGCTTGTGCCAGTCAGCAATGATCAAGACGTATTTTCTGATGTGGTAAGAATAATTTTTCAATGAAAAATACCCCGTGTGTTGTATGGGTGCCGATAGAGGTCACCGCCGGTTCATGCCACAAAGGGAAACAGTGTAGAGAAACGGGCATCAGAGGAAGCGAGCGGTCCAGGCAGGGCAATTCTCGATTCAGTCAGGGTCATCCGCAACAGCAGCAGTGTCCATTTAACAAACGCATTACCCGCTCACTGCGCCGTTATTTCGATCGACAGCTGGTTGCGCACTGCACAACGCAGTCATCCCTCTGTTATATTGTGTTTTCGGGTAATTCTGAGTGCCATAAAATTGGGGAAACCAACATTTCATGGCGCTGCAAATTTCCACATTTTTGCTTTTACTGAATTTTTTTCTAGATTCACTGAATATCGTTTCGTTTCTTCTTTTTGTTTTTGCTCTATTTCCGACGATGGGATTTTAATTGCCGAACATGATCTTTAAAATAAAATGAGGTTGAAAGGTTTTCTGCGAGCTTAGCCTGCAGTATCTTAGTTTAGCCGTAGTCAGAATGCCTAAACTGCTTGGGCTGAATTATCAAATTCCGGCGACTAAACGGCTGAACATGAGTGGATCAATATAACACTCCGTGGTATGAGCTAATCGGCCATCAAGCAGTTAACACATAGTGGAGCAAGCCTTAATCTCTCGCAACTAGAGTACCTGTACGAGCACAAAACTAATCAACCCATCACGCATGCACTTACTGGTCTTTATGGGGTGATTTTTCTTGTTCTTGTCTCGTTGTCTATGTTCAGTTGCAGTGTACTTACTTCGTTTGCACTTTTGGCGATGCCAGAACCAAAAGCAGGTTTTCAAGGTCGTACTTGGTCAGGGGGTATAGTTGGCAAAACTTCAGCACCTAACCTTGTACGGTTCTCGAGTTGAAATACCCAGAAACACACATACTCATAAACTGCGGGTCATCACAATATGCGTTTTTGCTGAACGTCGCAGAGCAACAGCGCCTCATCACAAAAATATGGAAAAACTCATATCCTTGTAGAAATTGATAGATTGGATTGGTCGCTCCGTAAATACAAAAATATTGTTAATTGCTAGTTGACATTAAACATGTGACAAAAGTGCGAACAATAAAGAACCCCCCCTTCCCGCCCCCTTCTAATTTCTCCGTTTACGGTAGCTTCTAGCTGCCTGAGGCTGAATCATGCCAGCCGCAGTTGCACAGTACCGCTGAAGATCGCTGTGAGGAAATTTGAGACTGTTGCTTCTGGATTTTTTTTCCCGAAACTGCGATTTCTTCTTCTTGGGAACAAGTAACAGTGGTGGTACCCCTTCCAGTGCCGCATTCACATTGTTACGGTGAATTTCGCACTTGAACAATTTGTTGACAGATTTAGGCTTGCGGACGGATCGTCGATGAATAGTTTTAGGACAATTCGCTTTGATCGAAAACAGCATCGCAGATATTCTGGTTTTGTTGTACGTTCTGCCCATCCCCTTCCCGGCATTTTACATCCGGGCCTTTCCACAAACGAGTTTTTTCCAATCACTGTTGTTATCTGCTCCGCTTAGCGCTCGTTTCGTTGTCTTTGAATTTTTGGTGAAAATTACGTTAGATTTGTTAATGCTAATGATGTAAACAGAGATACTGAGAATAACTTGATTTGTCTAAGCCTGCTTCCATTCACAGATGCTTAAAATCACCTCTTTCCTTTTTGTTTCCCCAGCCGCTACCTCTGCACGCCTCCTTCAGCTTGTTGATCCGCCCGCGCCCTTCTCCCACACTTGGTGCAAGTCTTTCCACTTTTACTGCTCTTCGTTATTCTAAAATTATAATTTTGGACGACCTACAAGCGTTCTATGTTTTAATGCATTTTTGCTCATCTTTGTAAGTGATAATTCTATTCAGTAATGGAATTATATGAATAAGCGGCATGCACTAGGGTTGCTGGCGCGACCATGCACTTTTGCGCAGACTTTGAAGCAATCAAGTTGTTAAAAGTACGAATGGTCGTAGCTTTAGATTTTAACAATGTGCTCTGATAATACTTCAGCCCAGCGAATAAATTACCAGCAACGTAAGCCAAAACATAAATGTTCGGGTTTTGTCGGCATTTCTTTTCAAACTGGCTGACCGGATCTGTACCGCATGAGAAGAAATCGTAAACAGAACCACTGATTCAGGGGAGAACTTTGCGATTCTGTGTCACTTATATTACCTAATTCAGTTTTAACGCAGCTATTTTGAGGTTTATTTGATCAGTTGTTATTGCATAAACCGTGAGGATTTCAGGAACAATGAAATCCTGCCTCAGGCTACTCATCACCGCTGCGTGCGTAGTAAGTTCCTCATGATTCACTATTAACAATATACCGCAGTGTGGAATTGAAACTATTGTAATCACGGGAAATTTTCAGAATCTGAAACTTCTGCTTTTCATCGATTTACTGCCTTCAACGATCTACAGTTCAATAGTGTAGGCTTCAGCAGAACCACCTACAGATCCTTTCGTAGGAGGCTGTTTTTTCCAATTTCCGCACCTTATCTAAAGTAACCTTTTTCTGCGTCCCTTCTTAGTTCCGGAGCCGCTTGCGGTAGCCGGGCAAACTGAATTTAGCAACCATCCAGTCTGGTCGAACAAATTGCAAGCTGATCTTGTAACTCAAAAGCAAGTTTGGCGGCCTGTAAAAAGGTTTCTGCGCCTGCAAAGCTAAATTCGACAACTCGGAAGTCAATCTTTACAGTGCAGAAGCTTATCGGGATGCATTTATCAGTTTTTATGTCGCACAACTCTAATTTTAAAGCGCGCAGTAGTTTTTCGTGGTGCAAGAAGTCGCTCCGGAAAATGGGCAGCGAATGAGATATGGTGATTACACCGATTTTCTGAATCATCAATTTTTCATTCTGTGCTAGAGGGCTACTGAGTTTTCAATCTAACAAACTTGCTAATCTTAGCATAATCTTGTGGTACCAACTTAATAATTCTGTGAATATCCCGCGTCCAACAACAAATTTTCAAATTTGCACCACTGATCAACATGTTCAGTCGTCGTGGCGACAAAGTTACAGTAGGCTCACAGCGGACGAAATCCCCTTGGTTTTTATTTGATCTAAAAAAGCTACTTTAGTCTTAGGGGATGAATGAGATGTATTGCATGCTCTCTCTGTGTAACAGGAGGTTAAATAAAAATGGGGTCAAATCTTTAACGTTCCCTGCGTTCAGACATGAAAGAACCTAAATGTTGATTTTCCTCACCTTTTATAATTTCCGCGCTGAAATAGGTGGACATACACGGACAAATATATGTACACAGGCACTCACGCACACACACTACTATCACCACAGTACTTGCTGTCAGGTAGTTTCTCATTCTGACGTTGTACAAGTCTCGAAAATGATTTCTGGCACTAACCTCGAAAATGACTGTGAGCAGGTCAGCAAATGCATAATTTAGTTCACTTACTGACTGTTGATAAAAAATTGAAGTAATGCTGTACGCGTGCATTAAAAGGCCGACAGAAAGTTGCATTTTTAAATTGCTTTTGCAATTATTATGCGTTTTTTGCAGTTATGCAATGCAGAAAACTCATATTGACGAGGTGTTGTCTGTGTGTGTGTGTCTGTGTGTTTGTATGTGTGTCTGTATGTGTGTCAGTGTGTGTCTGTGTGTGTGTGTCTGTGTGTTCGCCTGTACCGATTTTTCATCTCGAGACCGTCAAAAGCTACAGGGCTGAAACTTGAGGAACTTAATCTACATGCGTGCTCGGGACCCCATCCCCAAAACGGGCGCTCTTACCCTCGTGGTACCACGTACTGGCTCGCCAAAGTTTTCCACGGGCAAGCTGCTAACTCGAGAACCAGAGAAGCTGGAAAGCTGAAATTTTAAGGGGATGTTCCCCAGCCAAATATGTGTTAGTGAGCTCAAACCCAGCCACCGGGTAAGCGTGGTATCCACGTACGGGCCCGTGAAACTTTTTTCGAACTAATTGTTAACTCGGGAACCTGAGGAGCTAGAAGATTTGAATTTTGAAGGGATGTTTCCGGGCAGTCCTGGCGGCCAGTCTGAAATTCTTTTAGCTAGAATCATCTGCCGGAAAAACCAGTGCCGTTAGCGACAATAATCTGCGGGGAGGTGTACAAAAAACGCATCTTCGCACGGGCAGCCCGGTCTTGGCCAACTAATTAAGTTTGAAGCGAAGCAGATGAGTGGAAGGCTGTTTTACTTTTACATAGCTTAATGTGATTGTCTGTTACAGTGATACTTTACAGACAACTACCAAACAAGCAACAGCATCATTAAATTTCTTATCAACTTGTGTGTTGCGAGTAACGAATTTAATAGCACTTTTCCTAATTCTAACTCTACACATACACACACATCTGAGAAGCAATAGCACCGCGGATTCGAGCAACGAGGGGCCGGCAGTTAATCACGTTATTTTTTGGTCGCAGAAAAGTATCAAGACAAATTTGACCTCTTTTATTGTATAGAGTTATGGTACTGGCACATGTCGGAAAGCGATGGCCGCATTTTGAAGTGAAATTTGGTTGAGCGAACTATCGGGTGATAGCTTTTGGATAAAACTCTACCAGAGGATCACCTTCTAATTCACAATAAGTGCAGAGTATGAAGGGAATTCTGGCTTTTGATTCCGCTCTGGTGTTTTGGAGCCATTTGGCCAATGGAGGAATTATCGAAATATTCCAGGCCTTGAAATGCTTTTTCTACGAGAAATTGATGTAAAAATATAAATTTCAGCTGCGGGTCCTGTGCGAGGAGGAGTGTTTCTTAAAATACAACACCACTCAGCTTTTTGCTAGTCACATGCATTGCATCAAGAATACGGTTTCTGAAAATTATGGTGCTTTTGAGGCGGAAATCAAGGAGCACAACAGGTGAATTTATAGATTTTGAAGGAATAACTTGTCTGACAACTGTTTTTATCACGGATACCTTAGAGAAAAAGCGGTTTCCAACTAAGTCATGATTTTTTTTTCATTCCACTAAATTCACTGTCGTTCATTCATTTTAATGCTTTAAGCAGTGGTCAGCAGCTTCAGGCTAAATGTTCCTTAGCATACTGACTGGCTTCCTGTTTTCCACCTTGTCTCGACAATTTTCATTCGCATTCAAAAAAATTTTCGAGCATGAATTAAACTGCTTTGAATAGCTGTCCCGCTGTTTTACTTCAACTTTACTCACGAATTACTCTGATCTCAAAATACCAATTCTCGTTTAGTCTCTTTGGACTGTTTTGGTTTTGGGCATTTATAGCACAAGATCATCATTTACAGCGTCGCTGCTACGCGTGAAAGTATTCGTATTTTTTGCAGGCAAGCAGTGAAATCCTGTTTTGCGCAGGCTGCAGATGGAGTAGATAGCAAGAGTCGTTGTGTTTTAGCGTTATTGGATTTAAAAAAACAAGCTTGGGAGGATGAAGGCGGTCCGCTACGCCTATGCTCTCTTTGCCGCACGGTAAGGCAACGACTGATTTGATGCGTTTTCATTTTTATGTAATTCACCAAATTTGCCAATATATCCCCGAGATCGTTTGCCCTCTTTCCGGTAGAGCTGCACTCCGTTGACAGCTCTAAATTTTCGTGTTTTATTGTCTATAAGTGCCAGCTTTACAGGATTTTCGGCTTATGCCTATGCCGTGGTTTCTGTTCCAAATTTTCATCTGGGAAAAATCCACTGAAACTGTAAATTTCTTATATCTTTTTGCATATTTTGTGCAATGCAAAAATGCGTTGGCGAGCAGTTATATAAATAGTTTATATATAATTATATATGGTTATAGAGAGTTATGCATGGTTATGTATATAATTAATTATACATATGTCTGTATGTTGTGCTCATATTTTTGTTACTTTCAACTCAGCAATCTCATGAAACCATGAGGCTAAAATTTCCTGCGGGCGCATGTTTTGGATCAGCTCTGAACGCACATTACCTTTTTTTTGATATCCGAAAAAACAGACACGATATTCAAAATTGCGTGCCTCCTATCAAATTTCTAAAGCTCTTTGCCTTATCCAATCAAAATCCTTACCAAATCATTGTCCCATATTTACTGCATTTCTGAGGGTGGATAATTAGACATCGGAGCCAGTTCCATTTGCATGAATAGTAAATGAAACCGAGTTTTATCGATTTAAATAAATATTTAGTTTGCCAAAGGTGCGATCAAAGCCTTGTTGTCAACACCAGCCAATGAACAGAAATGTGTACGTACCGAAGTTTACAAAGCGGTAGCCAAAGCAGCGGACTATTGTTTACGCCAAAAGAAGATTAATTTTGCTAAAATGCCTGATTTCCCGGACTTCGAAGAAGGATCGTTTGCGTACAGAAACGACGTGTAAGTGCTGCTCGAAGTACTCGTACTTTAGTCGGCTTCCATTTCCTAAAAGCTTTTTGTGTCTTCGCCCAAATTTCAGGATCAGCTCTGTCTCGGATCATATTGTGATCCATAGTCGTCTCGCATTTTGCAATGATCGTAGACCCGAAAGAGCCAATGCTACGCGTGAATGTTTGAAAAACCCATTCGCTGGTTATTTGGAGAAGCACTGCGGTGGTTGGTAATTCATTTTCAGTGTAGTGAATAACGGACCAAGTACTGCGACTCTGCTATTGTCATGCATTTCTACATCTATAACTTGAGGTCACGCAGTTAGATGTGCTAACAAGCATAGCGCAGTAGCAAGTACGCGCCACTCTTGCGCTAAAGATTGCACGCCCGTTTCAGCTTGTGTGGTAATCGATCCCCTCTCAATCAATGGTTTATTCGTTCGATAGCAATGCTTATTTAAGCAGTTACTAAAACTCGGCTCGGCTCGGCACGGCTCGGCTGGTGTCTCACACGATCAGCCAAAAATTTTTTGTATGGAGGACGGGTAGGGTTGCCCGTTGAGCCCTATACGGTGAGGGCATGTAGCTGTGGGACATTATGAAAGTGTTGAAGTGCGGCGTTTCTTCCACGGGATCAAGGGGCCGTAAATCTTGTCACCGTTCCACACGCTCACTTTTGGGGCCCTTGTTCTAAAATCCCGATTTCCCCTGCAATAATTAGCTTCGGTTTG
>UYRT01080632.1:0-11099 GCA_900617915.1 Gongylonema pulchrum
AAAAAAAACCTCATACAGTGTAAATGATGCGTTCTTGTTGTGGCTGTTGCAGCTCATTGCTGGGAGCAGCCTCCGTTTGCATTAAGGTGCGAACAAGCCGATCCGAACAATTTTTATTCGGCAATAATTTATAGGAGCAAAAATCTGCGTTATATACAATACATAAGGCGAAACAAATGCCAACGTCACAGCCTAATTGAGCAGAATTTGCATATTCTCAGTTTGCTATAACGCTAAGGCAAGCGACCCAGCTTCGTTTCCTGGCCAACGTACTACGCCGCGGAAGCTTTTTCGTTAAGAACTGCACCGACGAGGTTGTGGAGTGGAACATGCAAGGATCCACAAAGCTTTTATTTCGGATCGGTGTACCAAAGTTTGTCGAAAACTTTGTGGTAGATTTGATTCTAAGTAGATGAATGTACAGCTGAAAGCGGCTTACACTTGGCTGCACGATCATCGCTACACCATGAAATAAGGCACTTCTGAGGAAATTTGAAGGTATAAGAAGCCAGGCTAAAGCACTGAGCCAAATCTTCCTCTACCATTTCGAATAAAACTGGACCAAGGCCGATGGAAAGTCAAATATCAAGCTTAATAACGACATCTTGGTCTTGATCCGTCCTATACAATTACAAAAGCACTTCTACAACTTCATTTTTTTGAAAAATTCAGTGCTTCTCTCTCCAGGTTTTCTCTGAGATTTCCTCCCTCGTAGCAGTGAGGTGAAAATTCTGCACCTCGTCCAGCTGGTAGGTTGAGTGAAAGAGTGATTAGCTAATCTGTCGGTTCAGATTTGCTCTTTTCTTTGGATTTTGAGTAAATTCTGTTCATCGATACCGGGTTTGGGGATTCAGAAATTTCATCTAATTTTGTCTTAAAACTTGGAAGTCATAATTATTTACCTAACATGGCAAACAAATTTTGTTTTGATACCTTTCCTATTTCGAAGAGGCAAGTTTTCAAACCAAGGCCGGTTTGTTAGTTTGTTAATTACAACTAGAACTAGTTAATTACAAATATTCCAACAGCTGATGAAATAAGATGATTTATTCCATACGGCGATAAGCTTGATCTGAAGTCAAAAATGTCAAAAATTCAAAAACACCGTCTTATTTGCCCTCTACGAGAGGCTACGAAAATCGAGAAATGCCAACAGAAATCATTGGCTAACAAGACTGTCGATAGCTTCTAGAAGGTCGCTTACAGGCAAGCTATTGGCGGGAATCAAAATGAAAAATAAAACAAAATGAGTGAAAAAATGCAGCTAATTATCGAGAAACTGAGGCTAATGGCAGGCCTGGGCGCAGAGTTGCACAGATCGCGATCGTTGCAGCAGCAGAACATCACTTTGGTGCCAAATAGCTCTTGCTCAACACACTTGTTCTTATTCAACTGCAAATTTATTTCAATTACTGAAATGACACACTTTTGATTAGCTCTTTTGAAGCTACTCATACTCCAGACTTCAGGACACAAGAAGTCCAGGACGGATAATGAAATACCGCACATAAGTTGGAATTCATTCTTTTTTTTTTCTGAAAGCCTCTTAATTTTCCCTTAGAATGTCGTTTTCTCTTTTTTCTGATCACTTTTTTCCCCGGAAAAATTCTTCTTCTCTTCCACTGTATTCTAACTCTGCTCTTGCAAATTAGTTACATGTAGATTCAGCTGATAGCGGTTAAGAGGCTGTATTGATGATCGCCGCTGTTATTTCGCACTTTCTCAGTTAGTGCATGTAATGTCCTTCTTCAAAAACCGTCTGAGTGGTCGTTTTGCGTTTTCACGGGCGACATTTATTAATACATGACGATCATCGATTGTCTTCAAGACGAAAAACATGCCCTGCCTGGTGGATTTCACATTTTTTCTCGACAACAACCTGCAGGTCTATCATCTTACCCACCCCTTTCGATAACCTTTAGCATTTTTAAACTGCACCAACGACGTCAATAAGTCGGAAATTCTCAAAATCGGACTCAAAATCGGACTTCTTCAGATTTTTAAATTAAATTTTTGCAGAAGTTTTCTGAAACTTGATTTTTACCCGCTACTTCAATCTGCTAACTCGAATATATGACTTGCTGCGGATGCGAGAGCGCAATACCGAAGTCGATGGCGCAGTTGTCATTAGATGGTCATCACTGGGAAATGTCCCGAATAAGAATCAGTAGTGAATTAGTAACTTTTTCAAGTATTCAAATTCAGGTCATTATGCAAAGCAGTAAAATTAGTTTTAAACTTACGTAGCAACGTATAGTTGAGCAACCGGCCTTTTTAACGGTGCTTAACAAATTCACATCGGCCATAGCTCGATAGCACGAATCAGTATCCTTGCTACAAACTTCTTTTGTCGTACCAACTGTTTGACCACGTATCACTGAGAAACCCGTATAGCATTCCAGTGAATAAACAATATTCCAGAGTGATGCACAGAGCAGTGAAAATGTAATTATTAACATTATAACAGAAAATTACCGCAGGCCTGAAATAAGCATTTTAGGGCGTGATAAAGGGCAGAACGTTAGCTTCGCATAAAATGCATTTTCATAAAAAGTGAGGAAAAACTTCTGGCAGAAACTGTTTCGAAAGAACGGCTGAGGGAATGATGCTTTGCCGGCATTGAACATGGGCGTTGGTGCTCATGTAACTAATACAGGTGATGATTCTAGGAACAAGTCAGCAACATGAATGATCATCAGAGGCAGTGATGCATCCAGGAAATTTTTTAAGGTGGAAAAATGCAACCAGCTGCAAAAGGCTTATCGACCATCTGTTTCACATGATAAATGACTTTTAGCTCAAATTTGATAACCTATTAAATATGAAAAATGATCAAGCTCCTGAATCTAATAAGTGAACAAGTTTATAAATCGATAAACGATTTATGTTTTCGAATTTGATAAATGATTCAATTTTTACGTCTGAAAAATAATTAAATTTTTAAATTCTATGAGTGCTTGGTTAAGATTTTAAATTAGATAAATGATTGTGTTTTAGAATTTGACAAATAATTAAGTTTATAGGTCTGATAAATTAAGGAATCAAATTTAATAAATGGAAAAGTTTTCGAATTTGACAAGTTGATTCGCCAAGATGACTTCAGATGTTATTTCACGTACTTCCGCTACAAACTCGTCTAGCAAAACAGTCCTCCTTTCTCTTCATACGCTTTCCTTCCTCTTTTTTCTCGCTACGGATTTTGCCTTTTTCGTTCAGGAGTAAAACGTGGGTACGTAGCATTTCATTGATATGGCCTCTCCTATGCTCATTCGCTTCCTCCTCCTTTTACACTTCATTAATTGATCTTAAGTTTTTCAAAAAGTCTCTTTAACACATCGAGAAATACATTTGTTTTTGTTATATATATGACTCAATGGACCGAAACATTCCTCTTTAGCTACTTATTCTTTTTCTCTGCCAGACTATATAATTATAAATTTTTTAATAAACTCTTCCCACTATTTTCTTTTATTTAAACTTCGCCTAAAAAAAATCAATGTTCCAAAAAACGATGCCCAACTAACAGTGACAGAAATTCGCCGAAACACCAAAAGACAGGGGTAGCTGTGAATGGGTGCAGCAGGTGCTCGGGCAGAAGAAAATTCAATCATTACAGCAACATTTGCTGACTGATCTGTTTACTGCCACGGTTCCATTAAAAGTACAAATTCGGTCCATTTTTTATTTGACAAATTTTAATGAATGAGCATAAGATTACTTGCACTTTAGGCAGAAATAAAAAATTTAGGCTTGGCCGGACAACGAGACACAACGAACCAAGGAACGACTCATAGGAAAACAAGTATCAGCTGGATTCAACACACTGTGATAAAAATAACAATGATAATACCTCTATGAAATATGAAAATATATTAAAAATAATCAGAGAAGCAGGAATGTTCCGGTCCATCAAGTCGCATACATTTCTGTAAACAGCCACAACTGGACCTCACCAGCACGACGGTTATGATGTTGTTATGAGTGTAAAGGGTATCAAATAAAACACTGCAAAATTGATTTGATGAAAAACATAACAGAGGCAATATATGTAAATGCCAAAAAAAAGTTCCGATAGTCAAATGGCAACGGCATAGAGAAAAAGACAAATCGTACTGTCGAGTAGCACCTATTGTATCAAAATTGATACAATTTTTCAGTAACCGCGAGATCGATCGTTTAAGAAACAACTATAAACGCATGCCTTTCTGGAACCCAGAACACAGACCAAGAACTATATGTGTATGCTTATGGATGAACAATTTGTTGAGTGCAGACCAAGAATTATATTTTCCCGAGATTTCGTTTTTTTTTTTTGCGAAAAGTAATAGGATCTAGCGATCAAATTTTTGAAACTACTGAAGATCGATCCGAAATCCACTGAACTACACATCTGACTACATCCACAAGCCCAAGTGACAAGACTATAATAAAAACTCTACTTCCGCATTGCTACCAGAGGTTTCTGCATTCGAAGGTTGTTTGAGGATAAAGCTGAAAGTGATGAGCGAACATTTAGCGCAAAAGCAACAGAGAACAATTGGAGAACACGTGCACATTCCAGCTACCGAGGCAACAACAGGCAAAATGACAGGTGGCTGCAGTCTGACTTCATGCTTATTTTTTCGTTTTTTATCGAAAAAAGCAGAAAAGTTATAAAAATTCTTATTCATTTTTTTTTATTTTCGAAATGAGGCGGGCCCGTACGCGGGTACCACGCTAAACCGGAAGTTGGGTTTAAGCTCATCAGTACCTACTTGGACGGGGAATATTCTCTTAAAATTTTAGCTCACTGGCGTTTCTGTTTGCGAGCTAGCAGCTTATCCGTAGCTTAGATTAAAAAAACTTGCCCCGTTCACTCGCCCTTAAACCATTCGGAAGCTGTCGGGGAGACGAAATTTTTTTACTCAGAAAAAATCCTAAATTTTTGATTCTGCAATATGAATGTTATTCATTAGTCAGGGTGCTCACTATAAAGTAAATAACCACTCGGGTGACCCGTGGACAGGTAGCGCCCTCGAGTTGCACACGTCTGTTTTTGGTTCTTACCATAGAAGAAGTGGTAAGAACCAAAAACAGACGTGTGCAACTCAAGGTCGAAACGGTATTAAATGCTAACAGCTGACAATAACTGTGCCCGATGTGTGAGCTCGTCCGAGCAAAATCACTAAAATGGGTTATCCACAATGATTGCCCAGGCGATTTTAATATGCTTGATATGTCATGGGCAAGCTGATAACAAATAAGAAGAAATATGGAGAAACTGTTAGAAACATATCCGACTTTAAGGAATGATGACATATACTAAGTAAACAAGCGCATTTGTTGCTTCGTTTGATAATCCAAAAAACATCATTTTCGAAAAGCACTGATAACAAGTTTCCCTGGAAAGGAACTGGTTCCTTCTCAGCACATTCGAAAAACGGGATAACTTGTTTAATAATCTTGCAAGCAAAAATGATGCTGGAAAGCACCGAGCCCCTTCCGGGTGTGAATCAGCAGAGTATTTAGGAGTGTTAAATGCTAACAGCTGGCAGCATGCTTAAATATTATAGCCCTTCGACGCCCATTATACAGATGTACAACAATTTCCCGACAGGCATAAGTCGTGAAAGATAGAACTTTCAATAACACTTTTTTCAACTTACCTGTGCATGCATTCCCTTATGACTTAATGGACCGAAACATTCCTTTTCAGTCACTTCCACACTCCCTCTCCTTACTATGCTGTATAGAAATGCGGTAAATTGATTTCTCACATAATCTTACTATTGTCCCTCACATCACCTTTTATCCTAGTAACATCGCTAACATTAGTTCCCCACACGACTGCCCGGGCACTGTTATTATTCTTGGCAAAACCACAGCAAAAATCACAGATGATTTTTTTAAGGCAAAAGCTGAAAAGTATTTCGATATGCATGAACCGTAATTTCTCGGACTCTCTTGGCTTTGAAGTGTATACCTCAAATCGCGTTTAATACATACGCGCACCCGGAACGTTATATTGCTACTGGTGATTTTTAGAATTCGAAAACGTAATATACGGATTTTGCTGTTTTCTGACTCCACCATGCCTTAACAATTTCTTACTTGACCCAAGATATTTACCTCAAATCGTGTTGAATTGATGCAGAAAACACTAAGAAAGTAAAATTGTTACTGCTAATTTTTAGAATTTCAAAGAAGTAACATGCAGATTTTGCTGTTTTCGGGGTACAGGATTCCACTACGTCCTAATCTCCAGAGTAATCCTGGGCGCAGAGCGATAAAAGAAAAAAGACCACTAGATGCGTCGATCCAACTATCGTGATAGATTTGAAGGCAATTCGATTCAAAACATACTTTGATCAATTATAATTCATAGCGCAGTTCTCCAGGTGAGAACTTTTGCTTTGACCAATCCAACATGGTCTTGTAGTCAGCCCGCTGACGATTTTCATTTCTCACGCTTTGTAACTACGCATCGATTGCTGGAAATGATTATAGTGCACATGAAAATCATACGAAATTCTAAACTGACACACAGCTACATAGATGAGGGAACTACACACCTGTTGCATGCGCAAAATGGCGACAGTCAGGAAGCGGAACCGGTAGCCGATTAACACCACGCCATGTGCTTGTGTGCACAGGTATGTGGGTGTACGCTGATCGGAGGGCTGTTCCGCTAAATTTCAATCAAGAAATGCACAATTTCTCGGCAAAAGATCAGAACTATGCATACATTCACAACACTCGCACATACACAGACATATGTATGCACAAGCGTCCATACATACATTCACGTACAAACATACAAACATATACACAAATACATACATAGACATGCACATACAATCACATTCATACATAACACTTCCTACATAACAAACCATTTTTCAAACAAATTTGAAAAGCAAAAGTAATAAAACGAGAAAAAAGGGAATTTGGGGAACGCAAACAACCCGTAAATATTACATATTTTAGACGCACTGGACGTACACTAGATTTTCAGGAAGTCTGAATCAAGAGTAAAGACCGTTTAAAGAAATATTATCACCTTCACGAGAAATCCCTGAAAACGGTTACAAAAACCCCTAGGCTGAAAAGCACCAAGCTTGTCGGTATTACCATGCGTTTTCGCACTAAACATTAAGCAAACAAGTTGTTAACTGTATGAATGCTTACTGACTTACACCTACCTTGTGCCCTCACCGATGTAAATCTTCGCAAATTTTGCATAAAGGAAAATGAGCAGCTTCCCTAAAATGACCTACTGTTCAGTAGATAATTTGTCCATGAAAACCTTTATGCGCCCCACGTGGCAACCATTCGTATTTGGGGGCCAAATTTGAAATGTTTAAGTTGTACTCGCACAGGAATTTTCCATTAAAATTTCAGCTTCCCAGATTCATAATGATTCAAAACTATGAGTAGTTGTAACAAGCACAATGTGATTATTAATGTTATTATTACTGCCATCAATATTATTATTATTACGATCAATATTATTTCGTTCTACTGCCGTAATATTACTATATTATTATTATTATTATTATTGTTATTATTATTATTATTATTATTCTATTTTGGTATCGCAGCGTCATTATTTCTAATATTTTTGTTGTTATTTCATTATTTTTTCATCATTACCTCCATGGTTATTAACGGTGCCTAGGGAGATTATAGCCTATAGCGAGAAATAAACTTTTGTTCTTATGCTTGCTGAACTCTGACCTTGTCTTACCATTATCTTCGTGTCATCACACTTCTCTATTTATCGTCTCAGTTACTGTTGACCGCCAGGATTCCGGGAGGGAATATATAACACCTGTTGACCTTTGGCTAAACAACTCTACGCCCTGTTTCCTATCATTTTCGCAGTTGTTCGAATATATTAATTCAGAGTTAGTTGTTCATACTGTCAACACATTCGGATTCACTATCTCAAAACTCGTTCCGCTTTTCTCCGGTTAAAGTTAAGCTCGTCACTGTAGTTTTTTACGTAATTTCGATCAGCTACGCGTCTCCTTATTGCTGGAGGAAGTCGATCCTACTTCTTAGTATTTGGAGTAATTCGAGGGAGCAATTAACTGGCGACGATTATTTGCTTGATCGAGGGTCAGCAGAGGTCGTGTCCGGTTGCTTTGGAGGAGCATCTGCTCTGAAGAGGCTCAATTGGCGAAATCAACAACATTTAACAGCAGCAGGTTGCATGTGCGAGACATTGCGCAATCTCACCAAATATGCTTCATTTGGAGAAGCTGCTGCAGCTGCACTACGTTTTCACGCATACGCACTCATAATATTTGAATTTTTGTGTCAGTACTTTTTTACTGGCTACTGTTGGTACGCACTACCATTCGAGCTACTTCTGAGCGCCATCGCCCGTTGTAATAAGTGAAATGGAGGGGTTTTTGATTTTTCACTGGTTTTTCAAAGTTCTTCTTTTGAGGAGAGTTCGCTCAAATTTTGAGGGCAGTTTGATTATTCTCGCTTAAATACCAGGGCTATAGGTAAAGGAATTTCAAGTCAACACCAATAATTGTTGTCTCTCGGACTTTCCATGAAACTCGTTTTTATTGTTCCGCTTTTCCTTTTTTTTTTAAATTTATTACTTCTCTACCTTTTCAAATTTAATCCATTTTCCTACATAAAATTATTTCATTTTGTTCATTTATTACGCCAACATCACTACGTAGTATTGGCGAAGTCTCGTTGTGGTGCTGAATAGAAATGGAAGTGTATATCTTGCACACCAATTATTTGGCGCTGCCATTAAACCGTGTTAACAGCAAAGTTATATCAGGTACCAGATACTGTAATTGGTTCCTCGTCCTACATACAAGCTGACCACTTCGAGCTTTTGCCTTCATGTGTCGTTATGTATAGATGTACAGTACTATTTCTGCGCAAACAATAGCTTTGACATAAAGCAAACTTGTTCGATTATCTGGTCTGATAAGAGCAGTGACAAGTGATAATTAGTTTTATCTGATTTGCAGTAGCGCGAGGAGCTGCCAGAAATCCATTTGCTTTACATTTTTTACGTAATCTCTTGCGAAAATTTGCATAATTAATCGATCTTAGGGCGGCAGCTCCGTGTCGTTTGTTTTGCCCCCCAGGACGCCGAGTGGCCTTTTCAACTTTCGGTCATCATTTAATTAACGACTCGTTGTATATTATACGCATTTGGATAATGCTAGCGGGGTGAGGAGAGGGCGCTCGGGCTTTTTGATTTACGCTATTGCATACGGGTGCACCACAGGGGGTGCATTTGCAGTATCCGGAACGTGCCTCGCGCACAAACAGGATAGAAAACGATATGCAATCTGTTCGTGATGGGTGACCACAATGGGCGGATTTGTGTTTTGACATGTCATCGAGAAGTGATGATGCCGCTGCCGATCGGATTATCCTGATACTACTCATATCGCTTACTCCTTTTTTCCAACCGACAAATCCAGCTTTTTTCAAAATTTCGTCTGCTCGTTCATTTTCAGAAGCTCTAAGTTCAAAAAACAATCTGCCACAAAATATGACAAAAGATTTTTCCGTAAAATTTTGCAGTATTGAGGGAAATTTGCTCGCCAAAAAATAAAAAAAACCTCATCAGCTAAACTACCGAAATCAATATTACCCGTTATTCAGAATCTGAATATTATAGCAGTCAGATGCCGAGAATATATGTGACGGATCCTTTCGTTCCAAGACTGTTTTTTCCCGTCCCTTAATTAATTTAGTTCTTCGGAAGTATTTTTTTTCTTTACGTGTGATGCCCCTTTTTTTTCAGTGGTAAATTGGTACCGGCACATGCCAGGGACTCATACCTTTTGTATTTTGCTTTTTCTATTCTTTGCTTAAACGCATGGCGTGCATCTTCTACATTCTTATCTATGCACAAACGTACGACACGCATTCTCTCTGGTGAACAAATAAATACGACTTACCCTTTGAAATTTCTAGCATAACCTGAATTAAATTTAGTTGAATGGTGCGTTCCACTACTTGACCGTTGGAAATGAAAGTCCCAAATGAAACAGAGAGGAACTTTGGAAGCTTTGACAATTTTTGACAAGTTGTCCGGTGATTTCTTCTTCAAGATTAGCTCAGATAAGAGCGGATCCATTCATTCAGTTACCGTAAACAAACGATGATTTCTGGAGACAAATGCACATAAACTGACAAATGCGTATCTCTGTCACTTGTCTGCAGACCGCATCCGATTATTGAATCTGATTCAAATGGTTCTTGAACTTCTCGAAAACCTACTTCAGGGAGCTTAATAATCAATCAGTTGCTTCAAATAGGTCAGCTTTTTTGATCGTATTTTACTTTAATGGTTTTTTGATTTTTTTTTTGATTTTTAATAACTATACCATTGAAGAAATTGAGAAATTTATGGCAGTTGATTAAAATTTGGGAACTGTGGACATTTCAACTAGTTGAGTTTCACGAGAAGAGAGCTGATAGATTATAAGGAGGTATTGCATGCATGGTCCCCTTTCACGCAGTTTTTATCGCACTTCGGTATTGCCGTTAAAAAATGTGGCCTAACAAATGTCGAAAATAAAAAATTCGTATCGAAAGATTCTTTTCACACGCAAATTCTCTTCAATTTTCAGGATATTAATGTGCCAAAGAATGCTTCCGGTCGCAGATATATTCGTCGATGTTACTTTTATAAGTCAATGTCAAAACCCCTTCTATATGTGTTCTTAATGAAAGGTTGAAGCATCCGGAAGTGTTTTGAGATTAGTAGGTGCCAACATCAATCACTCACTAGCAAGGCTGTCGATGGAACCCTCCTTCAAAGGTTGCTTAGAAGCAAGCTGATGTAGAGTTTTCCACAAAAAGATTTTTAAAATTTAAACATTTATGAGCAAAATTTTAGCGCATTCTTCAGAAACCACTAGTGGCACATGGCAATAATGAGTTTGTTGAAGGCCTTCTTCAGAAGTAGAGAAGCATGCTTGTTGAAAATATTCGTGCCCGAGTTGCTCCATTTCGAGAGCATTCAACACTCTTTCCAGAGGACCCGAGCAAGCAGAGAGAAGCCTGATGCTTTCATTGGTTCTCAATAAGACCCCGTTCAAGTACCTCCCTCAGGCTTGCCACAC
>UYRT01080942.1:240-11414 GCA_900617915.1 Gongylonema pulchrum
ACACACAGCCTTTTCTCAATATGCGTTTTTACAATTTGCGTATATGCAAAAACGTTTAAAAATTAATAGCATGAGAACCCTGCGTAAGTAGTCCAGTAGCCTTGGTATTTTCACTATTTTCAGATACTGTTATTGATCTGTTATAACAACAGCAAATGTCGGCAGTACAAATGCAGTACGGTAGAGGCGGTTTTTTCTTGTGCCTCAGATGGCGGTGAACGATTGGCACAAAATGGTTTTCCTAGCGCCGACTGGAATCTATGAATTTTCGAAACATCACACATCACAAAAAATTTTATTCGACCGCTTGTGAACCTAGCCTCAAAATCTATTTTTAAATGTTTCGGCACAAAAAATTTTTCTTGCGGTTTATTGCCGCTAAATTACATTTGGTATTATATAGATCCTCGGAAGAGAGACAAAATTTTCAGATGCGGCGCATTGTTTTTTATCGCAAAACCGACTTCAGTTAGGAAGAGTAAAACTACTAATTTCTGGAGCTTAGACATTTGATACGCACCAATTGTCTATCACCTTAGTGCGAATAGCGAATTTCGCTGTAAATTTCGAATGTAAAAAAAGCAGCAGCTTGAGTGCGCATTTTCATCGCAGACCACTGAGGTCACCTGTTTTAAAAAGCGCTTTGTGGAACTTTTTTTTGCCTACGAAAATGCTACAGCGGCGTGAAGCGTCAAATTTCAGGATTGATCTATTTGTTCGAATCAACCGTGAGGAAAGCAAAAAACAAATTTTGTGCTGAAAACAAGTGACAGCCCAGGTTAGCAAGTTAATTTCTACCAGTTTCAAGTGCTTCCGTGGAGCCAAGAATGCTGCCATTTTAGGTGCGAATTTTTCGCTACTTCTAAAGTTGTATTTTTTAAGTTATCCTGGTCCTTCATATGCAAAAATTATTTTTCAAATATCAGTCAAAAAACAAGAATTTGTTTAGCTCTGCTAAAATTCTGTGGAAATCATTATTTTAAATGCCGTCTTCTCAAAGTTCCTTCGTTTGAAACTATGAAAAGCCAGTTACCTGACAAAACAGGATAATATAATAAGCCATATAAAAAGCAATAACATCTTTGAGAACAGCTTTCCACAGTGAGCCACGCCATCGCAGCATCAGCGACGAAAATTCTTCATCGTATGATATGGTCATTTCGTATTAGCAGCAATTACTCTAATTCACGAATTTCACACGTTGGTCGATTACCTTTGTAACTCACTTCAGTAACGCATTTATCTGTAAATGAAATCATCACCTTTCTTTTACCTATAAATAAAGCCATTCCGTTTATATTTGAAATAGTTCCAGGTAATGCTTTTCCAATTAATAAACTGCTGTTGCTTATAAAAGCAACCCTGTTGAGTAAAAGCCTAGACTGGACAGCACCAGGCTCTCCGGTGCGATCATGCGTTTTTGTACTAAACTCGCAGATCGCTATTAGCAAGAATGATCCCTACGCTGTAGCCTAACACTTGGGCTCATAGTGGCCGTGCTTTGATCCTTTCCGGCATGCAGGAGGAAGGGTGTCAGTTGGGATGAAGGTGGTGCATTATAGAGCCGCACGGACATCCACGTACATGATTTCCGGTTTTTTGCACGAAGTCCGGTTGTTTTTTCGGTAAATACTCGCTTTGTGAAAAAACGACAAATGCAAATTTTTTGAAAAAAAGCAAATTTCCAGTTCACTAAAAAATGGAAGTATTGCTCGAGCAGTCGTTTGTTAAAAAATCCATGTATGCAAATTAACTAATGTTCATTTACATATACGAGTGGGGTTCGGGTCCAGGTTGCGATGAATTTTTTAACGATTTTTGAGTTGAGGAGCTGCTTGAGGCTTGGTTGGTGTGCTCGACAGCTGGGTTTAAAATCTTTAGCTCATACGTGCATAGACAACACCCCTGCAAAGTTTCAGCTTTGTACCTTGCTTTGTTCGTGAAGTCGTTTTCCGCCAACTTATTTTTTTGGGGGCCCGTGCGTAGGGTCTAGGCGCGTGTGGAGGAACATCTTGAAACGGAAAGATGACACACGGCATAGGAAATATACCCAAAGTTTCAGCATCCCAGCTTTCCTGGTTGCTGAGATGAAAGTGGGTGACAAAATGTACTCGCTTCTGAAAACACACACACACGCACGCAACCTCTCGACAGTATACGTTTTTGTTGGCTGTAGCAGCGCTATAGCGCTGCACAGCAAAAACGCATAAAAAGCACAAGCATATTACAAGATTTCGCACTACCTTCTTTGTAAACCGAGTAGTAGCAGCACATTCACTTTTCAAAGTCACCAAAACTGTTTAGATTTTGGGCATGAAGCTCCGAGTGCAAAGAACGTGAACTGTCATCTGCACTGAACTACTTCCTTCAAGCTACCATTCACATAGTCCTTTGCTATGAACATCATTTCTTCTAAAATAGCTCAAATTGCCGCCTTCTGTCACGCGATATTGGTTATTGATACAGAATGCTCATGGGTGCCAGGAATGTGTGCACCTTATTTCGTAACATTTTGACGTAGATAAGGCCGAACTTAGCATTCCATTAAATTAATAGAGTGTTCCTTTTTTCGTATAATTACAAAAAATAATTAGTCCATTAGCTGTTTCACAGCTCCCTTCGATACAACTGATAGTTTTTTCCCGTTTCTACTTTTGACCAGCCTCGTATCCATATTTCATAGATTTCAAGGCAGTGAAATCAAGTGGGCTTGGTATGTCTTACTCCAGCTAAAATATCGTTATTATGCGTCTGCACAATTATGCAAATGTTAAAACATATGTTGACAAGAGGTATTGGATGTGTGTATTTATGTGTGTGTCTGCGTGTGTGTCTGCATGTATGTGTGTGCATATGGGTTCGCACTTCCGTCACCCAATTTTAGATCAGCAACCGATGAAGCTAGGAAACTGAAATTTTTAAATCATCTTTACGTATGCCTGAGTCTCACAAACAGATGCCTAAAAAATTTGTGTAGATTTTCTTTTTTTTTTTGCAAGAAAAGAATTTCGGGAATCAGTAAAATAGGAGGCTGAAACTTCACAATGACATTCTGTGCTGGTATATGAGCTAAATTTTGCAAATTGAGCTTGAATGCATGTGCATGCCACTTGCAAAGACACCATAATTGCGATTTCGTTACAACTGGCAATAAGCCAACTCAAGAACAAGGCTGAGTAGGCTCTCCTGACTTTACGAAAATATTTGCTGCCTATGTGCGAGTCCGTAGACATGAAATGAGCAGACACGTGCGATCATACCACGCCTACGAGCATACCAAATTATTTTTGATGAGAAAGCGATTTTGGGAGCCAGTTGAGCTAGGAAGCTGAAATTTTCAGAGAATGTGACAATGTGTGTGAGCCTTAGCGTTCTCACTGCAGCATGAAACTGTGCAAAAACGCATGGCCGCACCGGTAAGCTTGGTGAGCGTCGCACTTGATTTTCTTGAATTAGCAAAAGCCAAATTAATTCCATTACATATTAAAATAGCCAACTTGCCTAATGTGGTTTAAATTTCAAATAAAATAATGACTTACACGCGGAATACATTATAACCGAAAGATAAATCAATACTCACTGGACAGGACAAACTGATTGCTTCCCTGACAGGTAGTGGACGTGGCATATCACTGGCATACGTGTTCTTGGAACAGAATACGGTTGTTTAGTTAATTTTTGAAAAGAATATGTGTATGCGAGTTTGAGTCGGCTACTTATAACTCGAGCCAGGCGTAGAGTGGCTCCGCATAGCTTTGCTCAATTTGTGGTCACGTCTTTGTCACATCGTAGCTTCACATTGGCGGTCCGTGCTTACTCATTCACTAGCAAAGTAAGATGCGGCCAATATTTGCATGCTAACCGAAGCCCCCAAACGCTGCAACTTAAAAAACATTGTGGGAAAGGGATGATAAAATTATGGGAAAAGTTGTTTCGATCAGCGGCGCCGCCGGCAAGTAATATAGATGCGTCCAATTAATCAGTTGAACGTGCGGGAATAAGCGGCTTCGAGGCATTCCCGATTAATCAGTTAGACAAAAAACACCTTGCCCAGAAGTAAGAATGATCGATAATTTAAGTTCATGGCAAAAGTGTGCATTCACTATCATGCGCAAGAACACAGCAGTATTTGCTGTCAGCACTCGCCCTCCTCTCGTCCTCTGGAAATGTGTAAATTTTCATGTCCATCTTTCGCAGCCACTGCAACTGGTTGTCTCCTGTAACTCATCATGTTGTTGAAGTTAACGTCATTGAAATTGTCGCCGCCGTCATCCTCCTCCTAGATAAAGTACACAAATGTCACATTTTTCCGACAAACACAGCTTTCAGCCCAGCATTTAAAGCTCTCGTAAACAGTCTGCAGGGGATGACAGAATTCAGTAACTCTTTAAGAGAATGTTTTTCTGCCGAAACAATTAGTTTAAGGCAAGAAGTTTTAAAGAGGTAGCATACAATCGAGAACCAAGAGTGTTACGAACTGGAAATAGATGGTTCGACATTCTAGCCAGTTTCAGTAAATCCCTGCATCAGTAAAAAGGAACAGCATCGAAAATAATGCATCGAGAGATTTACTTACTGAAGATTTATTTACTTTAAAGATTTACTTGCTGAATATGAGAGTTTGAGTGCCGAAAACTCAAATCCACACCAACAATGCAGCAGGGGTAGTTGGGGAGGAGCGGAGTGGGAGGAGGAGGAAGGGGGATGAGAAGTAAGTACACAATATTAGTAGCCAACTAAACCCCCAAAGAGTTTTGGATTTTCAATTTACTGCACAAAATAGTTTGCATGATCCGAAATTAAATTTTAAATTTCTCTGTTTTTGGTCCATAGCGACAGTATGAGCTTAGATTATAATTCCAGCAAGAAGGAAGCCATAGGCTCGATAAGTTAGAAAAAACGAACCTATGCATCCATATGCCCCACTCAATCACTGTGCGTCATGCTTAGTGACCATCACCTTCATCTGTCATGCTCGTAGCCTTTCCATGTCATGCATGGAGAAATCGTGAAAACATACCCACTGTGCGGGTAGTTATTGCAAAGACACAGTAATCAAGCGCAGAAAACGAGCAGAATGTAGTCGCACAAAGCGCTCATATATTTATAATCCCTTCGACCGACGCAATTTAAATTTCCATTATGAGAAACACTGAACTTTACCGTAAACTCTGAAAAGAGTGCATTTTGCAGCGAACGACCGCAGTCATCCTCTCCTAACATGTAAATGTACTCATTTACACATTTGGATTTTTTGACGAACGACAGCTGTAGCAACATTTCCACTTTTCAGTGAACTAGAAATTTGCACCTTTTTGAAGAGCGAGCATTTACCAGAACCCAGATTGGAATGCACCAGACGAGCAGGTGTGATCGTTGCACCAAACTTGAAGCAATTAGGTTAATTGCATGAATGGTTGTTTCCTTACACCTACCTTATGTGCTCAATACCATAAATCATCGCAAGTTTTCATAAACGAAAATAATTTCCGTTTTGCCGTCATTTTTTATGCTTTTTTGCGTGTACGCAAATCGCAAAAATGCATATTGGGAAGAGGCTTTCTGTGTGTGTGTGTCTGTGTGTCTGTGTGTGTAGTGTGTCTGTGTGTGTAGTGTGTCTGTGTGTGTAGTGTGTCTGTGTGTTCGCACTTTTTGCCACCGACTTTCAACTCGAGAACCAGAAAAGCTAAAAGGCCGAAACTTTGGGAGTATGTGCCCATACCACGCGCGGCTCTCCCGTTTTGATTTCATCCCCTTCGGATGCCTGGGCGTCTTTTGTACGGACGCTTTAAAAAAATATGCAAATTTTTTGTCAGGAAAGCGATCTTAGGAACCACACGAGCTAAGGGGCTGAAATTTTGTAGCGATATTTCAAAACGTGCATGTACTAGCTAAAGATTTCAAATTCAGCCCCCAGGTATACGTGGTACACACGTAAGGGCGTATGAAAGTTTTGGAGGTGGGGAGAAATTGCTAGTTTGGATGCCAGAAAAGCTAGAAAGCTGAAATCTTGGGGGAATGTTCCCTATCTAAATGCAACTCAAGTATTTCAAATTCAGCCCCAAGCTATGCATGGTACTCACGTAAGGGTGTATGAAATTTTCTGCAGGAAAATTATTAACTCAGCAACCAGAAGAGCTGGAAGGCTGAAATTTTAGGCGGATGTTCCCTGTCCAAATGCAGTTTAAAAATTTCAAATTCAGCTTTTCAAGCATGTGGAGTATCCAAATACGGGTATGTGAAGGTTTTGGCGGGAAAGTTGTTAACTCGGTAACCAGAAAAGCTGGAAAGCTGAAATTTGAGAGAATGTCCCCTGTCCAAGTACAACTTAAGTATTTCAAATTCAGCTTTGACGTACGGGCAACTAAAAGCCTTGACGAAAAAATTCCTCGGTTATTTTTAAAGAACGACTGTTAAATGGAAATTGTACATTTACTTTGCAAAATTTATAGTGATTCATACTAGTGACCGCAAAAGGTAGGTGTAAAGCAATAGCCATTCATACAGTTAATCACCTGAGTAATTCAAGTCTAGTGCAAAAACGCATGATCGCACGGACCCACCCGGTGCGTTCCAGCCTGGGATTTGTCATTTTTTCACAAAGCGAGCATTTACCGAAAAAATGACCGGACTTCATGCAAAAAACCGATAATTATGCACATCGATGTGCACCACCTTCATCCCAACTGATGCCCTTCCTCCTGCATGCCGGAAAGGATCAGAGCACGGCCAATATGACCCAAGTGTTAGGCTACAGCGTAAGGACCATTCTTGCTAACAGCGATCTGCAAGTTTAGTGCAAAAACGCATGATCGCGTTTTTGCACTAAACTTGCAGATCGCGTTTTTGCACTAAACTTGCAAACTTAGTTGATAACAAACCAGGTTGGAACGCACCAGAGAGCCTGGTGCGTTCCAACCTGGTTTGTTATCAACTAAGTTTTGCATTGCTAGGTCTTTGTTTTCAACACCGTAGGGATGAAGGTGACACAACATCCAGCACTCTGAAGAAATCGGTGATGTTGTTAAATTCGCTACAACCGGTAGCCTTCCGCCGTATAGTCTCTGACAGGCGAGTGTGTACACATATTTGCTTTTGGTTAATGTTCAGCTTCCCTCGAGACCATGCCTTCTATCGCTATTCAACTACAAACTTGCCAAAACAGTGCTTTGCTGTGGCTTTATTCTGTTGATTTCTAGCTTCTTATTTCGTGCCTTGACTTTCTGCATCATTTTGCTCAAGCGATAGTCGAGACGAAAAGAGTTTTAATCGCTAAGCATGCGTTTTGGTGCTTACGCTACTTTCCTAATCCAATTTCCTGAAAACCATTAACGTATGGACATCTTAACTGCATTCTTCGCGCACTTTACGATGTTACGGTGAACAACAAATAACAGTGCCATACGTGTTTACTTCCGCAGCTGTATCGGCATAAAACTTGTAACCTCTTCTTCTGCAGAACTTTGGGCAAAACATTCAGTTCCTTGTATTCTAATGCGTTCTTTTAATGGAGGAGGCGAGAAGGAAGTAAATAATCACGAACATGCTTTCGTAAACAAACCGAGACTCAAATGCACCAGGCTTGCCTGTGTGACCTGCGTTTTTGCACCGAACGTGGAGTACTCAGGTCGTTAACTGCATGAATGGTTGCTGCTCTATACCCAACTTTTGCGTTCATTAGCGCAGATCATCGTAAATTTTGCATAAAGAAAATGAACAATTTTCGTTTAATGGTCGTACTTTGAAAATGACCAAGGTGTTCAGTGAGTAGTTTTTTTGTCAAAGCCTTTAAGTGCCCGTACGTGAGAGCCATGCATACCTGGAGGTCGAGTTTGAAATATTTAAATGATACTTGGACAGCAAACATTCCCCTTAAATTTCAGAAATTTCAGCTTCCTAGCTTTTCTGGTTCCCGAGCTAATAGTTCCCCGCCAGTACTTCCACATGCCCGTGCGTAAGTACCACGCGTACCGGGTAGCTGGATTTGAAATCTTTAAGTTTTACGTGAACGAAGAATATACCCTTAAAATTTCAGCTTTCCAGCCTTCCTGGTTACCGGGTTAGCAATTTTCCCGAAAAAAACTTTCATGTGTCGGTACATGAGAACCAAACAGACCTAGGAGCTGAATTTGAAACCTCTAGCTCACACATGCACAAGGAATATTCTTGCAAAGTTTCAGCCCTCCATCCCTTCTGGTTCTCGAGATCACTTTCCTGCTCAAAAATTAGCATATTTTTTTAAGGCGAGCGTACGTGGCATCCAGGCGCATGTAGCTGATGATATTAAAACGGGAGGGTCGCACATGGCGTAAGTACATACTTTCAGCCCTCTAACATTTCTAATTCTCGAGTTTAAAGTGGGTGACAAGAAATGCGAACACACAGACACGCGCACACATACACAGCTTTTAGTCAATACGCGTTTTTGCATTTGCATGTATGCAAAAACATAAAAATCATAGTGACGTCCTGTGCGCCATTTATAATGTGTTATTGCCGTGCGGCGATGCAGTGCTGCAACAGGCAGCAAAAATGCGTATTGCAACGACCCTGTCAGTGTGCGCGTGTATGTTTGTGTGTGTGTGTGTGTGTGTGTATGTGTGTGTGTATTCGTCTGTCCGGGTATTTCAACTCGCTAACCACGCAAGCTTTGAAGCTGAAATTTTGCCAGTGCGCTCCCCAGCCAAGTGCCGCCCCAGGACCGCGGTATCTACTCTCACATACGTCTGGGCCCCGCATACAAGCACGTGAATGTTTTGGCGAGGAAACTGCTAACTTGGGGACGAGAAAAGCTAGAAAGCTGAAGCCATAGGGGAATGTCCCCTACTCGTGTATGACAAAAAGATTTCAAATTCAGCTGCCCAGGACTGTCTGGACTTACGTACCGGCAGGTGAAAATTATAGCGGGAAAATTCATAACTCGGAATGAGAAAAGCTAGAAAGTTCAAACTTTGGAGGAATGTTCACTACTCACGCACGGCCAAAAGTTTTCAAACTCAGTCCCTTAGAACCGCCCGAGGCTCATGTGCAGGCACGTGAAAATTTTGGCGCGAAAATTACTGATCTGGGAACAGGAAAAGCTAGAAAGCTGAAACTTTATGGCAATGTTCCTTACTCACGTACGAGCAAAATCAAGTGTTTAGAAGTGCCCGGATCCACGTGCGGGCACGTGGAAATTTTGGCGCAAAAGTTACCAACCCAGGGGCGGGAAAAGCTAGAAGACTTTCGGGGAATGTTTCCTACCCGTATACAACCAAAATCAGGTGTTTGGAAGCACCTGGGGCCCAAGTACGGGCACGTGGAAGTTTTGGCGCAAAAATCATTAACTCGGGAACGAAAAAAGCTAGAAAGCTCAAACTTTTGGAGAATGTTTCCTACTCATGTACAACCAAGATCATGTGTTTAGAAGTACTGGCGGCCCATGTGCGCTACATGTGAAAGTTTTAGCGCGGAAATTACTAACCTGGGAATGGGAAAAGCTAGAAAGCTAAAACTTTATCAATGTTCCTTACTCATTTACAAGCAAAACCAGGTGTTTGGAAGCGCCCGAGCCCATGTACGAGCGCGTGGAAATTTTAGCGCAAAAATCACAAACCCGAGAATGAAAAAAGCTGGAAAGCTGAAACTTTAGCGTAATGTTCCCTAATCATGTATGACCAAAAGATTTCAAATTCAGCTCCTCAAAACCGCTCGGTACTCACGTACGGACACGTGAAAATTTTGATGGGAAAACTGCTAACTCGGGAAAGGGAAAAGCTAAAGGCTTTAATTTTAAGGGAATGTCCCCTACTCATGTGCGACTAAAAGATTTCAAATGTAACTCTTCTAGTGCGGCCTTATATTGACGGACCACCAACTTTCCATTTGTCGAGTCACTGAAGTCGACATCTGCAACTGACATTTCACATAGCTCCACAATCAAGTTCCCGAACTTCAAAGATCAGTATGTCACAGGGTTAGCTACTGTGATTACTTACGATCTTGCTACGGCACAAAAAGTGCAAAAACATATAATCGCACCGGCCCGCCTGATGCGTTCCAGCCTGGGTTCATTTCCTCCTCACGTTTATCTGTGTTACTTTTTTATGAAGAAAGCTGTTTCTTGCCTTCATTCTCGACCACAGAAATAATTTTTGCATTTCGTCGCATATTCGCATCGGCCGCTTGGTGCGTTCCAGCCTGGGTTGAGAATGATCTAGCTGTTTAATGAGTAATTTTCCCGCCAAAAGTTTAAGTGTCCGTACACGATAACTACGCATACGTGGAGGTTGAATTTGAAAATTTTAAGTTTTATTTTGATGGGTGATATTCTCCTAAAATCTCAGCTTTCCTGGCTACCAAGTTAGCATTTTTTCCGCCAAGACTTTCACGGGACCTCACGCGACCTGGAAGCGTAGCTGTGGGATGGGTTTGAAATTTTTAGATTATACATCGGTTCTGAACATCTCCTTAAAATTTCAGCCCCCCAGGTTTCCTTGTTCCCGAGTTAGCCGTTTTCCTTTCAAAAAATTTCAGGGGGACGTAAGTGAGAACCACGCATGCCTAAGGCTGAATTTAATAACTTCAAGTTGTGTATGGACCGTGAACATTTCCTGAAAATTTCAGCCTCCCAGCTCTCCTAGTTCCGGAGCTGGCTATTTTCCCGCCAAAAAATTTCACTGCGCCATACGTGAAAAGCACGTACGATTGGGGGCTGAATTTGATAAGTTCATGTTGTATTTATGCTCGGAACGTTCCCTAAACATTTCAGCCTCTCAGCTTTCCCGGTTCCTAAGTTAACGATTTTGGGACAGGCTCACAGGGTCATACGCGGGTACCAAGCATACTTAGGGTTGAATTTGAAATCCTTGAGTTCTATGTGGACGGGGAACATAATCTCGAAATTTTAGCTCTCTAGCTTTTCTGATTCCCAATTTGGCAGTTTTTCCGCCAAAATTTTCACGCGCTCATACACGTGGCCGGGGAACTCACTCGCAAAATTTTGGGGCTGGAACTTGCTTGGGTGCCGAGTTGAAACACCCGGACAGATGAACACAAATACAGACACACACACAGACAGGGTCGTCGCAATATGGGTTTTTATGCGTTTTTGCTGTGCAGCGCTATAACAGCGCTATAGCGCTGCTACAGTCAGCAAAAACGCATATTGTCGAGAGGCTGTCTGTGTGTGTGTG
>UYRT01080991.1:548-11329 GCA_900617915.1 Gongylonema pulchrum
TAACTTTCAGCAGAGTGTTGTAGTCTGCATGTGGTTTCTGTGGCCTATTTAGAGTTGCTTTAACTGCCACTGGTTTCAAGTTCAAAGTAGACAATTCTGCTTCCAAGATGGACCAAAAGGGATCTCCTTTTGGTTCATCTTGGAAGCAGAAGCATTTGATTTTTCCAACTGCTCGAGTTAAACTGAAAAAACAGAGTGCCTTCGCTAACCAACTTTGATCTGCTAGAGCTGATAGGACACTGCTCATGCTCGGACTGTCCTTTTTTTTAAAAAAGCTGATTTTGATATAGAACACTCTGTAGCTGTAGGTTTAAGTTTCCATCGGACGCAGAATCTGTATCGCGTGCTGAAGCGGCAGGGAGGTGCGAGGGCATCAGTAGTGTATTCGCCAGTAGAGCCACTCCTTTTTTCGCTTAGTGATATGAGATCGACGGTGTTGCACTAGAAATTGCGAAAGTGAGCCCGGTTCAGTGCGGCTCCGTCCGGTGCCGACTGTTAGGGCTTTTGAGACGTGCTTCGATAACAGTCCTGAAGCGAACTACGATTGAGCCACAGGTTAGGAAGATAGTTAAATGCAGTGCTGATTTCAGGTTCAGTTGCTGGAAAGTGGTTCAGTCAGAAGCTCGAGGGTGAACTGACGGAGTCGCACTCTTCAATATGACATTTCTCAGGTTGATTGATTTTCCTCCTCTGAGGTTTCTGTATAACGTGCAGCACGCATTTCTTGTAAGCCACCTCTCTTTCTCATCCGTTTTGCACGTTTGGATCATGTAGAAGACGCCAAAATGCTCCCTTGCCGTGCATTCCCTGGGCATATCAAAAGATGCATTTCATAGTTGGAGATCCATGGCAGTAAGCAGCATCCAGAATGTTTTTTAGTAACCGCTCCTTCCTCCCCTCCCCACCTCAAACGTACACACACACATCCTGCATCAAAAGGGTGCCAGAATTATTTGTAGCAAGAAATACGAAAAGATGAGTCAAGTGCTAAATTTCAGTTTGAGGAGCGCAAAATTTACAAGGAATTGCAAAATTTAGCTAAGCGATACAATATTCAGACGAAGTGAGATAAAATTTGGCTGCGGAGCACAAAACTTAGCCAATGGAGCATCCAGCCTCGAAGCACAAAATTTGCTGTCAACAGCATAATATTTTGCCAAGTTGTAGACACTATGCTTAACTTAGCCAGAATGAATGCAAAATTAAACAATAATAAAATAAATTTTATTTAAAAAAAAATGGGAGATTTAGCTCGGAAAACATCATTCAGGTGAGGCAGCTGAAACTAATTCTGTGGTTCTGGAGTGAAAATTGGTGCTGATACGCCACACTTGTGGAAATGATCACTCCAGGCATACGCATGTTACTTTTCCTTGATTGCGCACCATGGCGGCATTCGTCTGTGCGGCTTTCGCAGCATCATGCTGGGTGCTGCTACCACGTGGGCGACGAAAATTTTTACAGCTTTTGAAATGTAAGTTTTTAGAAATGTGTTGAAGCTGACCTCACTGAGACGCGCTTGTCCAAAGCGCAGCATTTGCACAGAGGCAGAAATCAGTGAGCAGGATGATCAGTTCAACATAATCTCGAAATCGTACGGTATTCAAAGCGTATCGCCTGGAGCACATCGTGTACTGTTGATTTATCCGCGAATACGACGTGGCCGGTTTTTTGATGTCAATCCCGCAAAAGCGAAGCAACGCTTAGAGGAAGCTGTTGCACTCGTCAATACCTTACCAAAATTCACTGTCATACAGTAAGTAATTTTCGATTCACTGTCGCTTTTATCTTTTGCAGGAACTGTGCAACTTGTGTGATAGGGCCCGGGTGCGTGTCTTCAATTTAGACTTAGTGCTGGCGAAACGATAACATGCATTTACCATTTAATTTGCCTGCATTGCTATGCATCAGCGTGTTAAACTCACTTCTCAGACTATATTCGGAAGCGATAAGCATTAAAAGTTTATCACATGTTCAATCGGCACCTTCTGCCTAAGGGACCACTCCGGCCATATGCAGATAGTGCATGGAATTTTGACTGCTATACGCGCATTTTTTTTGTTATCGTCTGAGCCTTGTTGCTGGCTTCTTATGTACATATGTGTAATTGAAATGATGAGCTAAAAATTTTTTTACAAAATGCCATTTGTCTTTTCGAGTCGGTTGCACTGGATGCAGTGCGACTTGTCCACTCCACTCATTTCTCGTCTAACAAAAGCTGAATCGCCCATTTCACTTCAAGGGCTCTGTGTGTATGGGTTAGCAGCAGACTGTAGCAGCTCGTAGTAGCAAAGACTGGAAATGACTAACATCAAGAGCGTGCTGTGCTTGGATTAGTTGTGTTTTGAATTATTTGAGAACAACTGCTGTGAGTACCGACACTTCCACGGCAAAGAAACGCCTTTGGGGCATAGGACGCATCGAACGAGTGATTGCTTTGAAAGAAAAAATTGGTGCTACTGCCCTGATGATCGATGTTGATATATTATCGCCAAAACAGCAAGTAAGTTTTGTCGTCGCAAAAAGATTAATATCTTTTTTGATTATGGCATACTCGCACTGTCTGTTTTTTTTTTTTTTTTTTTTCTTTTTATGCATTTTGAGCTGTATAACAGCAGAACAGAACGCATATTGTCACGGGATAGTCTGTGTGTGTGTGTTTGTGTCCGCAGCAACTTGTCCGCAACTTTTAACTCGGGAGCCACAAAAGCTAAGAAACTGAAGTTTAGGGGATCGTTCTCCACCCGTGTGTGACCCCGCAAATTTAAATTCAGTCTCCCCGTATCCGCGGGTAACACATAAGGTCCCATAAAAGTTTGGGCGGGTAAAATTATCTCTGGGACCACGGAAGCTAGAAGGCTGAAATTTTGTGGGCGTGTCCCCTGCCCACGTGCTATACAGAAAATTTAAATTCAGTTTTCCCCTGCTCGTGGGTAACATGTATGGCCCCGTAAAAGTTCTGGCGGGTAAAATTTCTATCGCGAGAACCACAAAAACTAGAAGGCTGAAATTTTGTGGGCATCCCTGCCCAAATGCGACTCAGAAAACTGAAATTCAGCCGCGGGTAAAATGTGCGGCCCCGTAAAATTTTTGGCGGGTAAATTATTATCTCAGGAACCATAGAATCTGCGAATCCGAAATTTTAGGATAATGATCCCCTGCCCACGCTCAACCTTGTGTATTCAAATTCAGCGTTCCCACGCTCTCGGGTGTCACCTACGTCCCGTGAAAATTTTGACAGGTAAATTATTATCTCGGGAACCGCGGAAGATAGGAAGCTGAAATTTTATGGGCATTTTCCTTGCCCACGCGCGACCTAGAAAATTTAAATTAAGCCTTTCCGTGCCCGCAGGTACCATAAAGGCCAGAAGACTGAAATTTCACAGCAATGTGTTCTGTCCACATGTAACTCTGCAATTTTAAATTCAGCCTTTCTGTGCGTCCGAGTATCACTTGCAGTCCCGTATAAGTTTCAGCGGGGAAAATTATTATCTCGAGGACCGCGGGAGTTGGGAATCTGAAGTTTTAGGGTGATCTCCTCTACCAGTGTACGACCTCACGGATTTGGATTCAACCTTCACGCACCCCTGGGCACCACGCACGGCCCCGTAAAAGTTTTGATAAAGGAATTATTATCTCATATGCGTGAAATTTTTAGTGGGAAGTTCCGCAACTTAAGAATCAAACAACATTTCAACAATTTTTGCACAGACCAAGGTGCAAAGCAGTGAAAATCATTAGCAGGCAATCGTTCGGTGGATGGAATTGCACAAAACGCATGATCGCACCGGCTACGGTGGTGTGCGCCGCTAATTTTTTTTTTTTTTTTGTTTTCCGTGGCGTACCCACATAATTTTAGTTCGACTTGCTTCTTTAGCTATGAATCTAAGTATGCTAAGTTGTATGTGTTCGCACCACTTCTCTCGTGGATATATATTTTACCAGTATCATTTGAATTTAATCAAAAATCCTTCCTGGAAGTCCGTACACGTGCTGCGTAGGTGTGTGTATACATGCCCCTTCAGAGTTGCGTTTGATGCGAACGCGACTGGCAGTGATATTTTCGCTTTCAGGCAGAATTGTTCGCACTGTTTCGCGTACCCATCTACGATCGTTACAATATTGTACTGCTCATTTTTAAATTATTCGCCAAGACAAAAGAGGCCAGATTGCAAATTCAACTTGCTGAAATTCCCTACATAAGGCAGTTTTTATGCGTTTTTTGCAGCTGTGCAATGAGGAAAACGCATGTCGACGAGAGATTGTCTGTGTGTGTCCCCGTCCGCATAAATCTCAATGAGCTCAGAACCATACTTCTAGTATGCGTGGTACCCATGTATAGACCCGTCAAATTTTTTTTTCGAGTAAGTCGCTAACTCGAGAATTTGAAAAGCTAGGAGAATGTAATTTTAAGAGGATATTCCCCGTCCACCTAAGTCTCACTGAGCTCAAACCCAGACTTCGGGCATGCGTGGTACCCACGTGCGGGCCCGCCAAAATTTTCCTCCGACAAAGCTGCTAACTGGCGAACTAGAAAAGTTAAAAAGCTGAAATTTTAAAGGGATGTTCCCCGTCCGCGTAAGTCTCATTGAGCTCAAACCCAGGTTCCGGGTATGCGTGGTACCCACGTACGGGCCCACCAAGATTTTTTTCGGATAAGTTGCTAACTCGAGAATTCGAAAAGCTAGAAGACTGTAATTTTAAGAGGATATTCCCCTTCCACCTAAGTCTCATTGAGCTCAAACTCAGACTTCGGGTATGCAGGTTACCGAAGTACTGGCCGGTCAAAATTTTCGGGTAAGTTGATATATCGGGGACCTAAGAAACTAGAAGACCGGAATTTTGAAGAGATTTTTCCTGACAGTCCTGACGGCCAGTCTGAAATTCTTTTAGCTAGAAGCATCTGCCGGAAAAAACAGTGCCGATAGCGACAAATATCTGTGCAAAAACGCATCTTCGCACGGGCAGCCCGTACGTTGGCCAATTATTATACATTTTCGTTAGAATTTAAAGTTTGACTTGCGTTTTTGTATAAGTCAAAAAAAAAAAACATTATAGCACGACCGTATTTGTCTGCCTGTCCAATACGTTGATTAATTCTCAGACTACGTAAGCTGGAAAAGCTAATTTTTTTAGGTGTTCAGCCTTTCATAAGTTTCTTACTGTATCCGTTACACGCTGGAAGATTCGTGTATTTTTTTACAGTTTTTAAAGGATACCGAAATTCCGATGCAGCGGTATCTGGATCACACTAGCAGGCAACTGCGAGGCTTTTCTTGTCAGTAATTGTTTATATTTGTTTTCTCTGCAGGCAGCGATTACTGAGTATGTATGAGCTGCATGCAAGTCCAACTGCTTTCCATGTGGATGCGCCAACGAAGTCCAAGTATGTGCGCATTTTGCATTTTCATGCTAGATTTTTGCAAACAACTGGAACATCGTATTTTTTTGAAGCTTTATGAGTTTCTTGTTCCCCTGGCCACTTTCGGCTCATAAAATCAAAATGGCTCAATGTGTTCGTTTGCCACCTAGTCACTATGCATTATAATATGCACGGCAGAGGACATAGTTATAAGCAGTGTTTTTAAAAGCATACAGTTTAGAATTTCTTACGGTTTATCAATGCAGTATCGCTCTGTCACTCACATGCTAGAACTCAAGAAAATTGTCCCTTTCACTATTTGTTGATTAGTTTCAGTTCCAAACAAGCATGTCCACAGTTCTATAAGCTTCTGCTTCAGTGCCGTCTTAAGGTAGTCCGCAAAGAAGGAAATCATTAATAGTCTTTCACTTGGAGCGTTTATTGATAGTTGCTTCTGGAAGAACCTTTTACGCGTGGACCGCAGTATAAAACTCAGTCTATGATTTGAAAAAAAAAGTAATTGGCCAGCGCACCGACTGCCGGAGCGAAGATGCGTTTTTTGCATAGTCCGGCAGGTGCTCTTAGATAAAAGAATTGAGACTTACCTCCGGGGCTGTCAGGGAACATCCCCTTAAAATTTCAGCTTTCTAGCTTTTCTGGTTCCTGAGTTAACTGTTTACCCGCCAAAAACTTTGGCAGATCCGCACATGGGAACCACGTGAGTGAGAGCGCCCATTTTGAGGATGGGGCCCGCATCTTCATGTAGATTAACTTCGCAAAGTTTCAGTCTTGTAGCTTTTTTAGGTTTGACGATGAAAAGTCGGTATAGACGAACGCACAGACACACATACGCACAAACAACCCCTTGACATTATGCGTTTTCGCATTGCGTAGGTGCAAAGAAAACGCATAAAAAACAGGCTAACTGAATACTTGATAGGGGTTCGGTAGGAAAAGATAAACCTGTCAAAACATTGAAATTGTAAGAGCGAGTCGCAGAGCCAACTACTAAAACACAGATCAGTTAGGTTGGGAAGCTAGTTGTAATGATTGGGGGCGGAAAGTTGGGGCTGGAGGCGGGTGATGCATTACACCCCGGGGTCGTAACGGAGCGGAACGGGCTGGGCTATTAACTGGAAAGTATTTGAAATCTTGGAAGAAAGAGTGGGGCTCCTATAGGTTTTTAGCTCCTACAGGTTTTTATGCCCACATGAACTTGTTGATGAAGGTGAGTTAGCAATCTTGAAAGCAATACTTGGGACATTAGCCATGCAAAAGTCCGGGTAACACGATTCCCGCAACTTGAACTCAAGCCCAAAAACGGGTGCATTTTAAGCGACTAACTTCCCCTCAGCACCAAAATTTCATGCCGAGCACAAAAAACCCATTGAGGCATCTGCACCCATAAACTCCCTCCTACTCCCAATTTCTGCCTCCAGACAAGGTCGCAGCTCCTTTCCGGTCACTCATTCCCGACTTTCACTCCCCTGCTCTCCTGCCTCCGCCAATATACCTCCATCTCTCGTCGTTATCACTTGCTTTCCATCGGCCTGAGCCAGACAGAGGCGTGACATTGAGCTTTGTTTGCAGCTGTTACACAGCACAAAATGCATAAAAACCCATCATCAATAAGGAACTTTCCCTGTTTATGACGATAATGTTTAGGTAAAGCTGAGGGCGAGTAAGATCGATTGGAACCTTTTTACTGACAAAGACAATACGTTGGAATTTTTGTGTAAGCCGTTTGTAGCATCCATTTTAGATCTGTTTGACCTTGCTCGTCCTCAGTTTCATCTAGGCCTGATCGTCATAGAACGTCATAAGCGAGTGGAAAGTGTCGTAGAAGAACCTTTACTGACGATGGTTTTTTGTACGACAGTTTCCACTCGCGTAGGTTGAGTTTTGCTCTCATTCACTGTTAATTTACCGTCCTTTGTGATACTGCGTTGTCCCTATTCATCTTTACTCTTGTTTTCAACTCTTACCTCCAAGTTCCTGACTAGTATCCTCGCTTCCATTCGCTGCCCTGTGCCCCTAATCCTTCTCGTTGAAAACCTCCTAGCTTCAGCAGAACCCTCCCTTTGTCGGTAACAGTATCCCAGCTCCCACCCCGTCACCAGTTCCTGCCTCCAGAACAACGTCCCTGCTCCTCTCAGCCCCCCTATAACCGTGTTCAATAGGGAACCTAATGACAGGATTTTGTGGGACAGCTTCACTTAAGCATCAGTTTCATAAATATGAAAGTCTGACGACGTGTTTTATGGGACAACTTTGCCTAAACGTCAGTTTCATAAAAGGGGAAGTCCCCTACTGATGACGAGTTTTTACTGATCAGTTTCCACTAGCAAAACCTCAGTTTCTTTTGCTTTATTGATAAAGTCAGATTTGCTTTAATTTACTTTTATTTGTGGCGCTATGTTGTCTTTTTCCCTTCACTACTACCTCCAACTCTTGCCTCCAGTTCCTGACTTGCATTCTGGTTCCCCTTTTTTACCTTGTCCCAAATCCTGCTAGTAAACACGATATAGACCCTTCTCCATCCCTACTATAACATCACTGTTCAGGCGAACAGTATTTACCTTTCCATACCCCCAGGTATCTACGGTAAAAACCAGGAGCACACTTTCTCATCCTTCCCGTTCTTCACCGCTCCCCTCTCCGCTCCAAATGTACGTTACATAGTCAACTATCCGGTCCTTATATCCATTTGGTCCTTATATTCACCTATCCTAGCCCTCCTCCCCTGCCTCGAACGAAACCTGCCATATATAACCCCCACTTCCATCTGCCACATTCGAACTGCCGCCATCCGCTGTGGGGCAGCCCTACTAACCGTCGGGAAAAAATTTTTTTTGCGACTTTTTTTTATTTATGAGACGAGCCGAGCGGAGTTATTGTAATTGCCCCGTTTTAGCAGTTGCCAATGGAGACGGTGGCAGGCGCAAATTTTGCAAGATGCAAGTGGTTTGAGTTTGAATGATTTTCAAAAATTCTCAGAGCTGTTAAACTGGAAGTCCTTCGATTTCGTGAACAACATTTGCGAAAATGCATAAAAGCAGCTGTGGATGAGAAAGCGGCTACGAGGTTCGGTGAAGCTCAGAAGAATATACGTACTGTGGTTGCTGTCGTTGGGTACACGAATGCAGGCAAAAGCTCACTTATCAAGAGGTTACATTTGGGACTTCATTTTCAGAGGTACTGATTTTTGTGACGTGACGCCCTGCGGATAGATAAGGGATGTACTTGGATAAAAGGATACTGGGATCGATTGCCATCATCATCTTGATATCTCTTTTAATGTGTTTTTGCCGTGCAGCGCTAGAGTGCTGCAGCAGGCAGCAAAAACGCATATTGCAACGATCCTGTCAGTGTGTGCGTGTGTATGTTTGTTCGTCTGTCCGGGTGTTTCAACTCGCGAACCACACAAGCTTTGAAACTGAAATTTTGCCAGTGTGCTCCCCAGCCAGGTGCCACCCGAGGACCGCGGCATCAACTCTCGCGCGTGTCTGGGCCCCATGTACGAGCACATGAAAGTTTTGGCGGGAAAATTGCTAACTCGGTAACGAGAAAAGCTAGAAAGCTGAAACCATAGGGGAATGTTTCCTACCCGTGTATGACAAAAAGATTTCAAATTCAGCTGCCCAGGACTGCCCCGGGCTTACGTACGGGCGCGTGAAAATTATGGTGGGAAAATTCATAACTCGAGAATCAGAAAAGCTAGAAAGTTGAAACTTTGAAAAAGTGTTCCCTACTCACGTATGACCAAAAGCTTTCAAACTCATCTTCTTAGGACCGGCCGGGGCTCACGTACGGCCATGTGAAAATTTTGGCGCGAAAATCACTAACCCGGGAACGAGAAAAGCTAGAAAGTTGAAACTTTAGGGGAATGTCCCCTACTCATGTACGTGCAAAATCAAGTGTTTAGAAGCGCCCGGGGCACACATATGGGCGCGTAGAAATTTGGCGCGAAAAACATTAACCCGGAAGCGAAAAAAGCTAGAAAGCTGAAACTTTAGGACAATGTCCCCTACTCATGTGTGACCAAAAGATTTCAAATTCAGCTCTTTAAAACCGTCCGGTGCTCACGTACGGACTCGTGAAAATTTTCGTGAGAAAACTGCTAACTCGGGAACAAGGAAAGCTGAAGGCTTTAATTTTAAGGGAATGCCAAATTTAACTCTTCTAGTGGGGCCTTTTTCGCAAACCACCAACTTTCTGTTTGTCGGGTCACTGAAGTCGACATCTACAACTGACATTCCACATAGCTGCACAATTAATTTTCCGGACTTCGAGGGTAGCTACTGTGATTCCTTGCGATCTTGCTACGGTACGAAAAGTGCAAAAACGCAAAATCGCACCGGCCCGCCTGGTGCGTTCCAGCCTGGGTTTCCCTACTTTTCTGCTTCTGCACAGCTCTGTGTTGTTCATCCGAAGTAAGTATGCGTGTCTAGGAACTCAGCGGACTGATCCTTGAATTCCATTTAGGATTGGGAAGAAAACATGTTGTTCATGCGCTTAATTTTGCCTCTACGATTTTTAATTATGCGTTTTCGCATATATGCAAATGCGAAAACGCATATTTGCGACGAACCCGTTGTTCGTGTGTGTGTGTGTGTGTATGTCTGTCCGTCTGTGTGTCTGTCTGTCTTTCTCTCTGTCCGGGTATTTCAACTCGGCATCCAAGCAAGCTCCCGCGCCAAAATTTTGCGAGTGGGTTCCCCGGCTAAATGCCACCCCAGGACCGCGCCGCGGTACCAGTCCTCATGCGCGTCCAGGCCTCGCGTGCGAGCGCCTCAAAGTTGTGGCGGAAAAATCGCTAATTTGGGAAACAGAAAAGCTAGAAAGCTGAAATTTTGGGATTATGTTCCCCTCCGTATAGAACTCGAAGATTTTAAATCCAGCCTCCAGGTGTGCACGTTTCCCGCGTACGGCCCCGTGAAGGTTCCTGGCGCGAAAATCGCTAGCTCGGGAACCAAGAAAACTGGAGGGGCTGAAATTTTCAATGAATCTTCCCAGTTCATCTACAACTTAAATTTATCAAATTCAGTCCCTCGTTGTGCAGGTTATCACGTAGGGCCCGTGAAAATTTTTGGCGGAAAAATAGATAACTCCGGAACCAGGGAAGCCGGGAGGCTGAAACTTTCAGGAAATGTTCCCAACTCGTCGACAACTTCAATTTATCAAATCCAGCCCCCAGTCATGCATGGTTGCCACGGACGGCCCCGTGAAATTTTTTGACTGGAATTTGGATAACTCGGGAACTGAGAAAGCTGGGAGCCTGGGATTTCAAGGGGATGTTCCCTGTCCAAGTATAGCGTGGACAGTTAACTTTCCGAAATTCGAGGACCAGTGTGTCAGAGGTTTCTAGCTAGCGGAATTTCGAGTGATCTTATTACTGCACGAAACACTGCAAAAACGC
>UYRT01081047.1:0-10873 GCA_900617915.1 Gongylonema pulchrum
CACAGACAACCTCTCGTCAATATGCGTTTTTTGCATTGCATTACTGCAAAAAACGCATAAAAATGCTTTTTACGTGTTCCTTCCAAAAATTGTCATAAACCCATCTAAACTACTGATTTTAACTACTGATATATCCATGGCTCTCTGGATGATATTTCATCAGCTGTCTATCCCGTACTGCAATTTTACGTGCACAGTCCAGGGTGTATATTTTAGTGAGTATTTATCAATTCACAGTGCTTTTAAATCTTAAAGGAGCAAGCCATTCAGGCTGAATTTTAATAGCTTAAGCGAAAGAGTAATCCACTGCTTCATTCATGTTTCAAATGCACTTCGAATTCTAGCATGAAAGCAGGTGGTTAGTGAACTTTCAGGATTAGAGGTTCAGTTCCTTCCTGCAACTGTCCCAGTTCACTTGCCATAAAATTTGGATTGGAGGTTATTCCAAAGCTCTGAAGGCGGCACGATAATTTTGACAAGCCAAACGACAAAATACATTATTCAAACGTGTAACTGCTGTTGTAGGTGTTAGCGCGCTCACGCACCTGCGCGTGGTCCAGCATGCACTTGCAGATACTCTTCTGCCTCCATTAATTTCTACTTATTTGCCTGAAGGCGTCACAATCGTCTAGGCAACACGCCTTCTACATATCTCACTTTATCTTTTCTCCAGCTCCCTTATGCCCATCCTGTCTTCTTCAGTCCTCGTGTCGTTCAAATTTAACTAATGGTATGGATAGCATTCATCGTATGGGCGCAAACGCTGCAAGCAACTTGGAGAGGGAAATGGTGTGATGCTAAACTAATTCCAAGTCTCTTCTGATCCGCAATAATCCACTAATCAGTTCAATCGTCCACCCGTGCTTAAGTTTATGATTATTATGGATCATCTCAATGGCGCCGGTTAATGTTCTTAACGTAAGCATCACGGCTGGATTGTTTTGCCGGAAGTGCCCTGCCTATGATGGATGCCTTTCAGCAGGCACACTGCTTCATCCGGAGCATCGTAAGTTGCAGCTTACTGTTTATTCTTGCTTGCGTAATTGCTGTTCTGTTTCCTGTCACAGGTTTCTGCCAAATCCCAAACTTCATAATGTTTATTGTTGTTATATTGTGCTAAGTATGGATTAATGAAGTGAAGTTGACACTGATGGGCTTGACGTAGTGCAAGTGACATTGCTTTCGTACTGAAGGTTGAGGGCTCGACTCCAACACTTGGTCAGCCAAACTCTTTACGAATAATTCGTAAAGGAGCTGGACATCCCATTGTGTAAATCTACTTTTTTTGTAACTCTATTGTATGGGCAGTCTTGATAGCTGGTGATTGTTACTGGCAGATGCCGCTGCTCGGACTTATTCCCAAATGTCCCTGTCTCTTGCAAAGAGTGGGGCGAAGAAAGCTGGTTGATGGAAAGTCGAAAACTCGCTAGACAGAGTTTTCAGCTCGCGATCGTGATCCCGACGCTCATTGCTGCTTCACTTTCATCCTTGAACTTGCTAATAATTACCAGTGATTTGCCGTTAAAATTTCACCAGCAGAAGCAGCTCATTGGTACAGTTCTTAAATCTACTAGTCTGCTAATGCTTTCATTATCCGATCACTCCCCTTTGTGAAACATCGCCTTGAACATCACATAATTTCAGTTCGCGATCACTTATTTTTTCGTCTTTTTCTGATTCTCCCACACCCACCCATTCTCCTTCCCACTAACAGCAAATTAGAACAATAAACATTAAGACAAAATAGAGGATGTAGATAGACATGTCAGAAAAAGATGCTGACTGAATGCAGATCTTTAAAAGCTCTAAAAAAAACTGAAATTTCCGCTTGCCAATTGTCATTAGACAAGCCAGTGACCAGATAAAAACGAATGGAACGCATATGAAATTAGTGCATTATCGTAGCTGCAAACTACCCGAACGCATAGTGCAAATGACATTCTTTGAGTATTTCATTTCCTGGGGAAAAAGATGGGAAATAAATTTCCTCTAACAAATACGTAAACAAAACGGATAATTCGACGCAATTAACAAAGAAAAAGCGACAAAAAGCCCGAGATCCTAAATCAATGCGTTTCACATCCTTGAGATCCAACAACAGCCGGGACTGCTTTTTTGAATGTTATATTATACCCGCTACTTCTGCGTACCGTTATTGTATGCTGCACTCCGTCTTTCCTGCAGCGGAAGAGATACTTCTTGAGGGGAAACGGAGGGAAAACATGTGAATTTTTAGTGAAGAAAGATACAAATGTGAAAACACTGTGATGGATGAACGCAGTGACGTCTTTCTCAATAAGTGACAGTAGTATTGCTTATAATAACACAATGCACTAAAGGACCTACGCAAAGTTTCGCATTTCGGCAATTTCTTCTGTTGGCCAACACTGGGCGCATGCACTACTCTACCACCAAGTGATGCATTCTGTCAAGTGGATCCACGCAGTTATTATAAACATGTATTTTTGCAATTCTTGGTTTCATTCCTTGGAAATGCGAGTAGCCTGAACTCGTGTCTGTGGTCATAAGGTCCTTAACTTGTACGATGTTCCACTCTGCAGCTATTCCGAACAGACTGCAACACTAGATTAAATTTGAGTGCGAAAGCAAATGTGAGGATGCTTAAGAAGCTGGGCTCTAGGGAAGTTGGTCTCAGGTCAGTACTTTGCAAGCCGTGGCCATCGGTCCCCCACCCCCTTCTCCCTTGCCCCCGTCATGGGCCGCAGACCAAGGCATGGAGGGGCCTGTGAAATGATCTGAAAATTCCGCACATAAACTTTATCTTTCTAGTCTAGGCCATTCGAAAGCTGAATTAGCAGCAGCATAAAACACATAGTTTCGAACTGATCGTACTTCAAGTATAAGTGCTTAAAAACGATAATTTCTTAACCATTCTAAAAAAACAAACACCTGCCCTTTGTCCAGGTTGCTGCGTTTTCAGCTGTCTCAGCTAACTAACCTGCAGTGAGTCTGTGCACCTCTTTATGCGTGCTTCTGTTTACAAGCGGGAACAGCGACGGCGGAGGCGCAGCAGCAGGAGCAGCAGAACGAGGACCTAGGAGTCCTCACTCCCGGTGTTGCTCTTCCAGAAGCGCAAGCTTTTTGCCGGCTTTTAACAATCGCTTCACACAACACAGCTTGAAGGGGCACGCAGGTAGCACTGTCGCTGCTTAGCAAGCCTCAGCCACTGCTCACTTGCTTGTCCTGCATTCGGTTAGAAACCTTTTTATGCATCCTCAGTAGCTGCTTCTGATTTTTTCGCTGTCTAAAACTGAGTTTACGTAAAATCAAAAAGCAGCATTTTGATTTCACTCACTTCCATCCATCTTCAGTTCCCAGCATGGTTCTGAAAATACCACTCAACCATCTGTCGCTGTATCGCATCAATCTCAAAGGCCTTCCGTGCGGCTGGCGTGGAACGGTCGACGTAACTAAGATGTACACGCACGTCATTCAGGGCTACGCCAGATTTCCTTCTCTCCTGTGCAACTTAGCGGACAGAGCATCTCTTCTGAGGTCACTAAAGTGACCTTTCTTTTCCCACAACTAGCGACTTAGCAGTACCATTTACTGGATTGCAAAGACTGGGCAGCTGATAATGCGAAGGCAAGCATGGCCATGTCAAATATGTGCTCAGTACAAAGGCCAGTGAAAGCTGGCTATCCTGAACTCCACGAATAACTGTACTTTTTTAAGTGCACAGCTCTTTCGATCCACTTAATTATGAGTGTGTTTGACGGAGAGGACAAATGGCTCCTTGCAAATGTCATTGATCTTTTGTTCTATTTTCCGTACAAAACATAATCCTCGAGGACAGTAAACGTAAGAATGCTGCTTGCCAGTTATCCACTTCCAGAAAAGAAGTGTAGAATTTGCAGTGCTCTAGGCTTTTGCGTTTGGGAAAATGATATGCACCGGTGATGAATATTAAATGGAACACATTCTGCCTCGTGCAACCTTCAGGCAAATTGAATTTTTCGTTCAGTCTGTATCCAAGGAAACCGCACTCATAGCTAATGCTACTCGCAAATTCTAAAAACAGAAATTACTGCCTGATAAAATAATTTCGCAGAGCTACGAGCGTTGGACGATCTGGAATCTTTCCTAAATGTTACAGCATCAAGCGTATGTCAAAAACAAATCGTTTCGTCGGATAACTTTTACAGTGTGAATGGTATAATGCGGTAGGAAGGAGTTTCGGCTGAGTGAACAGGCTTAAGACTTTCTTTTGAATCTCTTCAAATCAAGATTTTTTACTCAGTATAAAAGGAAAGTAGAAAACCAGGCACTACTCCGTACGGTATCCTGCATGAGTCACAGAAAATCACTCAAATCCAGCGAATACCTAAAGCGATTAGAAGACTGCTGTAGCTAATCATTCCATCACAATAGCTTGTAAATCAGTTGGAAGATCAGAAATGAACTCATAAACTGCTGCAATTTACGACAAAATCTATTTCAAGCTCTGCTTCTGATAAATTCTACTTCTTTGTAGAAACTGCTAGAACAGTTAGTATTATGTAACTGTCAATCAATCCAATTGTTGTTTTAGGACTGAATGTCTTAGACGATATAATGCTGTCCTTGCTCAAAATATTTAACCACTCGCAAGGCAATGTATTCAGGAGGCTAGAGGACCTTGAAAAAAACGGTGAACGTCTTCTCCTCCTTTATCTTCGCTAGTAATTAACGAAAATAGAGCGGGAAGAGCGTAACTTGCCTAATGTAAATGAACTTTACATATTATTGTGACGAGTAAAATCACGCCAAAGTGGTGCAGAAATAAGAAAAAAAATCTGCCAGTCGGAGATCGGGAGAACAAATTTGTACATTCAGGATCTTGAGAGCCGGTTTTCGGCTTATCGGTTTCTGTCTTATGAAAAATTAAGCTGATTCACACGAGCCTTTCCTCTAGAAACAAACTAGGCACTTCCCTTTACTTTCACGTCACATTTCCTCTTCGACAACGTGCTCGAATTACAGGTTGTAAAATTACAAACTCATTATAAATCTTCCTAAAGTTCGTAAAATGTACAAACTGAGAGACAAAATTTATTTAGCTCTGGTCTAATTTCATCATAACTTCCTCCTCTGTCAGCAACCTTATTTCACTTAGAAATTCGAGTCTGCAAAATTATCTAGCCATTTTCTATTTTTCCTCTTCGCTGCAACCAGCTCCTTTCTGTTGTTGACATTTGGAGCTCTTTCGATTGCTCTATCACCAGTGAATATTTATAAGTTGAGGCGCCCGAACATTAGTTCTCTCAGATTTACTCGCAAAGCCTTCGATTTTCATTGCTTCACAAAAAGAAGCTGGATTTGTAAAGTACAAAAAATTAACTGATTTGTTGTTGATTGATGAGTGCTAAACCTAGGAAATGTTTGCCTTCGGGAGAAATGCATGCGTTGATTCAATTCGTTTTTCCCAGCCTTTCTTCTCCTGCTCCCGTCCGCCTTTCGCTTTCACGTTCATGTCCAAGAAAATAAACTCTATGCATCTCCAAAGGACTGCAAGTCATTTGCTGCTACGCGCTGCTCGATGAAATTCGCTGCTTCGATCCTCAGAGTTTCCCTCCTTCTACCGCTGAAATATTCTTTTTGGCGCCTTCGCTTCGCTGCTTTCCTTATGAAGTGGCCAATTTTTTGGGAACAGCCAAACTTTGGTACTCAATGTGTATCCCAAAACAAGGCATTATTTCTCTGCTGAATTTTGTATTTTCACCCAATCCAGTTCCTTTAATTTTCCAAGTGAATCAATTTTACTAGTCCTATTTTAATTTTCCATTTGTTCCTACTCATTAAACACAGCCGCCCAATGTCGCTGTCATCGTCTCCATCATATGGGTTGGCATCATTGGCTCAGCACCTTCGTGCATTTGTATAGCAGCAGCTGCTGCGGAAGAAAAAGCTCATTCATCATCAACCTATATTTTTTACTTCATTAGAAAGCACTCTGTGCACGTTATTAGCCTTTTGAGAAAAGCTTCGGCCTAAAAGCGACTGGCGTCAATGCTTGTAGGCTTAGGCTTTAAGGAGCAACGAGGCCTATGGAAGTAGATTGCTTTTGATGTCGACAGCTGGGCTTCGTCCTAAGCCTCTCCCATCACCGCACTGCCAATCAGTGCCCTAAGATTATGCGAGTGAGTGCGAAAATATTCCTAAACTCATCTAATTGCCGGTAGCCTCTACGCCCATTCATCCATCACTCATTGTTCTTCCGCTACACGCAGTGATTCTAGATTATTTTTGATATCGCTGTTATTCGATGCGATTCCTACACATCTGCAACAAATCTCGCGTTTTTCAAATTCTCTGCCGTTCTCTGGAAATGTTTCTGCCCTCCAACAAATAGACAGTTACAGCAGAAACTCGAGCCAATTTCATTATTGCTCGCCTTTTTAAGACTTTTTTTTAAGCTAAAGCTCACGGTTTTTCGGCCGTTGTGGCAAAACAATAGCTTTTGACAAGCTTATTCAAATGCATTGCTCATGTCTTCCCGCCTCCGAGTTTTCGTTTTCAAGTCCATGGCCTAAAGAAACTTCTGGACCGCAGTATTTCAATAGTCCCAGCACAATTCAGTATTCCACAAGCTTGACATTGCACTGGCACCGGGCAAATGATCCCTAATTCCCACTCTGAATAAGCAGCAAAAATTTTTTTTTATCAAGCAGCACTCCCTGTCTTGCTACACGGAAATTATGAGCAGCTACTGAACTGGAAACGAATAATGACGAAAGCTGCTGAAGCATCTGTTTATTCGTCAACTTACTGCATTCGTTTATAAAATACTGCTCAGAAGTTCAGCTATCGGACTGAAAATAATGTTAAGCTCTGTGGAACACGTGCTCCTGACAGTTATGAGTTGCTGAAAAACAGATTCCGAAGCAGATGCTCCAGTTTCGAAAGAAAAGTTGTCAGTGATTTGAACGTCCAATTAAACATAGATATGGCAATAGCAATATCAAACGCGGTCCTACAGCACCGCCAGTCAATGTCATTCCCAATCCCTGGTACTGATGAATTTCTGAAATTTAAACGTTGCAGGGTCACAAGCAACATGATCAGCGGGTGAGCCAATATCTTATGCTGCTGCTTCGCGGTTGTTTCATTTTTATCTCCTTTCCAATCACTATTTTTAAACTGGCTTTCAACTAAACCCAATACTAAAATTCGCATTTTTTTTGGTTCCGCTTGGACTTTGATTCAAACAGTGCTCTGGCTCAAATTTCTGGCGCTCGATTTCAGTAATTCGATTCAAATTAGGGGTTTTTGGTTTATTCCGCTTCATTATCAACGTCATAATTCCAAGTCTTTACTTCAGATTAAGGAATTATGATTACCGGTATTCGGGTCCGAAATATGAATCTTTGACTTCAGTTATTAATTTGAGATTTCGAGTCTTTGATTTCATGTATTTGGCTTTTATCCACGGTTTCAAATTTCAAACATTCCATTTAAGTTACAAAATTTTCGACCAAAATTCGTCATATTTGCGCTCGCTAAAATTTTTATTGAACGAGAAGAACTAAAAAATAAATGTTATTTTGTTCAAAATTCTTCAGTCCTCTGACTTTCACAATGTATGTCCAAACAAAAAGAAAAGAGCAAGCAGCGGTTATTATAGTGCGGCGCAGCAGCACAAGAAACGGCTCGTCCCGTTACGCAGGACCAATGCGATGGCAAGCGCCGAGAGGCGCAATTCTAGCCGGCTTAATGAAATTTGGGACAGTGGAACCGATTGCTTTCAGGTCTGCATAACTTACATTTTTTTATTTCATCCTGCGAAATTTCGCAGTAGAAAGCGCTGCAGTGATAAAACTGTTAACAGAAATAAGAAAAAAGGCTGCCGACTTAACAGTAATTTTTACTCGGTAAATGAGCAATTGCCCGGCGGCTGAACTACTAACTTTAGGCAATAAATTGCTTACGTCTTAGTTACTGTGTCCTAATTTATCATTCAGCTGACATAGAATTACTGCTGATAAACCATGCTGTGGATGGTATTTGGGCTAATTCAGTCATGTTGCTGGTTAAACATTTTTTTTTCACCCACCTGCCTCCATTTTCCTTTTCAGTTCCCCTTAACTTCCAACTCGTCCCTCTCCTGCTTGACCCACTCTCCTCCTCCCGAGTTTCTGGTACATCTGTCGTTAGCCTTCTTACTGGTTATAGGTGGTGCCGGCCGGTGGTCGAACTGTCGATGGAGAGCCGATGTTTCTTAGACTCAATATTGGTGGTACCTCATATCTACTTCTGGTAGAAGCTATTCTTCAAGCTGAGCCGACCGGCTTCCTTGCCAAGTTTGTTCAGCTCAACCATAAAGCCAGGTTGAAGGTAAGCACTTTCTTTCATTACTGAATTAAAAAAATCCAGTCATAAATTTATTCCATGTTTTTCAGTGTTTAAAAAGCACACAAGAGCTATCTCCAAGTAGCTAGCCATGTGTTTCTAGCATAGTTCCCCTTTTACTGAATTAGTCTCTGTCGTTTAGTGCAAAGTGATAGAGTGAAATTCAAAAGGGATAAAAGAAGAGCCATGGAAATGTTACAATATTTCCTTGTTTCCAATTTCCCTTTTGATTACACAGTGGTTTTGCTGCTCAAGTTTTCCCCAGTCCATTAGCTTTGTGTACGTACTTAACAATGATGGTTATAATAGCGTGCTAACTGAAATAAAAGTATTTCTCATCAAAAACGCTATCCTAACCATGAGTCTGAATAAATTTACCTAAGAATCAAAAATGCGGAAATAAGGCCGAGATTTTGGAAGCAAAATCTCTAACCTTGTGGGAAGCCTACAACTGATTATTTCAGCGCCGAATTCTTTTTCTATGTGAAAATTAATTTAGAATTTGATGTCCCAATGATCAGGGACAAAGTTTTCACAGAAATCAACCTTCTCCCTTTTGTTGTTCTTATGTCAAATTATCCATACACATAACCTTGGCATAATGTTTTTCATGCGTTTTGGTGCTTTCATTTTAAGCATTTTATGCGAAAGTGCACTGAGACGAGACCCACTACACCTATGCATGGATGTAGGCATGTGTGTATGTGTATGTCTGACCAAATATTTCGACTCCGGAATTTTTAAAGCTACAAGACTAAAATTTTGCAAACAATATACCTGACCCATATAGGAGCGTTCAGAACTTAAAAGTTTCTTTTTATTCCTTCCTTTGACTTTAGCCTTCATCTCGGATAAATCTAGTAATTACAAGGCTAAAAACTATTTTGAAATTTTGAAGAAATTCTCTGACAGTATCTGAAGCTGGAGACCTAACAAAAATTTTCGGATCAACTGTGTTCATACCCCTTGACTACAGAAATCTGGGCAAATTTTATGATCGGAGTTGAAAAGATGCTCTAAAGAGAAAGTCCCTGACTACATGGATGGTTAAAAATCTGATAAGCAAATTTCAAGTCGGCATGAACCCAGGCCTAAATTCGGCCAAATAACACAAATTTTTGTATGCATTTATAGAACAGGGAAATTTGACCAAGTGTCATGTGTTAGAAGAAATTTTAGAATGCAGTCTCACATTTTTGTATGCGTATGTGTTGTTGTTTGTCTGCTGCAGTGATGCAAAAATTAGAACCGCAGAAGCTAGTTGGGAATATCATCACTACCCATGTGTATGTAAATCAAAAGTGTGAAATAATGTTCTCTCTCCCCCTCCCCCCCCCCCCCCCCCCCCCCCCCCCCCCCCCCCCCCCCCCCCCCCCCCCTCCTTGGCTCCCTTCTATCCGGCAATTACGAAAACCCGGCTCGGCTTACGTCACACGCGATATGCAAAAAAGTTTTAGATGCCCTCGTCTGTCTGCCAACATCATTTTCGGGAACCACTATTATTCCTCGACCCGGCTCAACCGTTACTCTAGCTTCTCTGCCAAAATTTTAACACCGGAGCTTATTTGGTTGCCGAGTTGAAATACCCGAACAGACGAACACACACAGACAAGGTTGTTACAACAAGCGTTTTTACATATAAACATATTGTAAGAACGCATACTGGGAAGAGGCTGTGTGTATTGTGTCTGTGCGCCCGCAGTTTTTGTCACCCACTTTCAACTCGAGGACCAGAAAAGTTAGGAGGCAGAAACTTTGGAAATATGTGCCTAGACCATGCGTGACCCGCCCGTTTTAACAACGATCTCCGCGGACGCCTGGGTGCCGAGTACAGACGCTTTAAAAAATATGCAAATTTTTTGGCGGGAAAGCGACCTCGGGTACCAGACATGGTAAGAGGGTGAAACTTTGTAGGGATATTCCCCGTGCACGTTTCAGCTAAAGATTTCAAATTCAGCGCCAAGTGTGCGTGGTACTCACGTAAAGGCATGTGAAGTTTTTGGCGAGAAAATTACTAACTCGGGAACCAGAAAAGCTAGGAAGCTGATATTTTACGGTAATGCTCTTTGTCCAAGAACAACTTAAGTATTTCAAATTCAGCCTTCAGGTATGCGTGGTTCTTACGTACGGGCACTTAAAATTTTAGCGGAAAAATTTCTCACTGAACAGCTAGGTTACTTTTAAAGAATGACCGTTAAATGGAAATTGTATATTTACTTTATACAAAATTTCCAGTGGTTTATACTAGTGACCGCAACAGGAAGCCGTAAAGCAACAACCATACTTCAAGTCGGGTACAAAAACGTATGATTACACAGGGCCCGTTCAGTGCGTTCCAGCCTGGGTTGCAATTTGTATACATGCAAAAACGCATAAAAAACGGAAACAGCGACATTTCAGCTAAATGTTAGTTTTTATGTGTTCTTGCATATATGCAAACTGCAAAAACGCACACTGCAACAACTCCGTGTGTGTGTGTGTGTGTGTGTGTGTGTGTGTGTGTGTGTGTGTGTGTGTGTGTGTG
>UYRT01081114.1:406-11144 GCA_900617915.1 Gongylonema pulchrum
TGCACCGACTCGCTTGGTGCGTTCCAGGCTGGGTTTAAAAGCTAACACAAGGCAGAGGAGTGTTTTTTACTCATCCAAATTTTTCTTAGGATTTTTTAGAGAATTTTCCCGGAACGATGAACTGCTGTACGAAGCAGTACTGACACTGATCACAGTCAAAAACTCTTCCCTCGTAAACACACATGAAAAGCAGAGGCTCTCGAAAGCAGTCCGAATGATAACATGTGCCAACAGCAACCACCCTCTGGCAAAGTTGTGGCTCCCTCTTTCAAAGCCCCTCGAAACGAGTGTTCGAATCGTAATGGGTTGCTTGTACACCGAACAACAGCAATTAAAATATGCACGAGGGTTTTTATAATCTTGGGCTTGCCTGTCGCGATGAAAAACCACTGCGCCGTTTTACTATTCAAAACAGCTATGCCACGCTCAGCATGTGCGAGCCTCCCAGTAACATCATCAACATGGGATACCCGCACTGACGTCCAGAGCATTCGTGGTATTCCTGAGAATAGAAACTACCCAGATTGGAATGCATCGGGCGGACCCGTGCGATTATGTGTTTTTGCATCGGATTTGAAGTACTCAGGTCATTAACTGCATGAATGGTGTTGCTTTACAGCTACCATCTGCGGTCACTAGCATGAATCACCATAAATCTTGCATAAAGTAAACCTACAACTTCCATTTAACGGCACCTCTTAAAAAAGTAACTTAGCTGTTCAGTGAGGAATTTTCGCTAAAGCTTTAAGTGCCCGTACGTAAGAACCACGCATATCTCAAGAACGAATTTGAAACACTTAAGCTGCACTTGGACAGGGAACATCCCCCTAAAATTTCAACTTTCCAGCTTTCCTGGTTACCGAGCTAGCAATTTTTCCGCCAAAACCTTCACATGCCCGTACGTGGGTACTCCACGTGCCTGCAAAGCTGAGTTTCAAATTTTTGAATTGTTCGTGGACAGGGAATATCCTCTTAAAATTTCAGCCTTCCAGCTTTTCTGGCCACCGACTTAGTAATTTTCCCTCAGAAATTTTCATACGCCCTTACGTGAGCACCACGCATAGCTTGGGGCTGAATTTGAAATACTTGAGTTGTACTTGGATAGGGAACATCACCCCAAAATTTCAGCTTTCTAGCTTTCCTGATACCTGAGTTAGCAATTTTCCCGCTAAAACTTTCATAGGCCTTTACGTGAGTGCCGCGCATGCTTGGGGGTTGAGTTTAAAATCTTTAACTAGTACATGCACGGGGAACATCCCTACAGAGTTTCAGCTCCTTAGCTCGTGTGGTTCCCGAGATCACTTTCCCGCCAGAAAATTTGCATATTTCTTTAAAGCGTCCGTACGCGGCACCCAGGCACCCGCGGGCGATGAAATTAAAATGGGAGGAACGCGCACGGTATGGGCACATAATCCCAAAGTTTCAGCCTTCTCGTTTTCCCGGTTCTCGAGTTTAAAGTGGGTGACGGTAAGGTCCGAGCACACAGACACGCACAGACAGCCCCTTCCCAAAATGCGTTTTTGCAATTTGCGTATGTGCAAAAACGCATAAAAAGGGAGAGGACACAGGAGGTTGGGAATATGCCTTCCAAAATCTTAGCCTCCGAACTTTTCTGGCTGTTGAGTTGAAAGCGGGAGACAAAGTCTACTCGCTTCTGAACACATACACACGGACGACTTCTCGACAAAATGCGCTTCTGCTCACCGTAGCAGCGCTAAAGCGCTGCACAGCAAAACGTATACGGACAAAAATTATCGTTTCATTAAAACGAACAGCTGCTGCACGCAAGAAATTTTTTCACCTTCGTACTTCCTGTTTGCATCACCGTAAAACACGAACAGTTGAGACTGGAAATAGTTAAGAAGCCGTTGAAGTTCGAACTTCAACACTTCACATAACGGATTGCCGAATTGAGTTAAAACTCCTTTTTCATCCTCCGGCCATGAGAAAAACAAGGGACACACTCGTCTTCATTGAAACCCGTGATTATGCCGGTAGCAGTCTTGACACTCCAATTTTTTGGCGTATCATTTTTCTGTTGGCGCGCTGTTACAAAATCTTTGGCTGTTATCACAATTACAAATCGCCGATAGAAACAAGAAGTATCCACTATCACCACCTAATCGCTCACTTTGACAAGCGCTGCATGCCGCAGACCCCAGAATTTTAGTTTTCAGTATTTAAGCTCTGATTATGCGTTTTTGCATATATGCAAATGCGAAAACGCATATTGCGACGACCGCGGTGCGCGTGTGTGTATGTGTGTATGTGTGCGTATGTGTGTGTGTGTGTGTGTGTGTGTGTGCGCGTCTGTCCGGGTATTTCAACTCGGCACCTAAGCAAGCTCCGGGGCCAAAATTTTGCGAGGGTGTTCCCTGGCCAAGTGCCACCCTAGGACCGCGGCACCAATCCTCAAGCACGTTTAGACCCCGTGCACGAGCGCCTCAAAGTTTTGGCGGGAAAATCGCTAAACTGGGAACCAGAAAGGCTAGAAAACAGAAATTTTGGGATTATGTTTCCCGTCCATGTAGAACTCAAAGATTTTAAATTCAGCCCCCAGGTATGCGCATTTCCCGCGTACGGCCCCGTGAGATTTCCTGGCGCGAAAATCGCTAGCTTGGGAACCACGGAAGCCGGGGGGCTACAACTTTCGGCAAATGTTCCCAGTTCATCCACAATTCAAATTTATCAAATTCAGTCTCCCGTTATGTGTGTTTGTCATATACGGCCTCGTGAAAATTTTTGGCTGTAATTTGGTTAACTCGGAAACTGAGAAAGCTGGGGACCTGAGATTTCAAGCTGGGGACCAGTCCAAGTATAGTGTAGGCAATTAACTTCCCGAAATTCGAAGACCAGTGTGTCAGAGGTTCCTAGCTAGCGGAATTTTGAATGATCTTATTGCAGCACTAAGCACTGCAAAAACGTTTGATCGCACAGGCCCACCCGGTGCGCGTCGCCAATGATTTTTCAAGTGAATGTAGTAAGTTTTCTTTCGTGTTGGGCAGTGTGTGAAATTTTGCAATTTTGTTTATTTTAGCATTTCCAAAATAGATGATGTGAATATGGAATACAGCGTACAGTTAACGTTCCGTGAAAGTTGGGTTGATGGACGACTGGCATTCGGTTATCCACGAGATAACGCTCCAGAATTCGTAATCCTTACCGCGGGACAACAAATTTGGATGCCGGATTCATTCTTCCAGGTGTTACGGCACTCATAGTGTGTAAAATAAGTGCATCTGGCTGCTCCACCAATTTGTTGAAGTTACAAATAAACCCAGGCTGCAATACACCAGGCTTGCCAGTGCGATCATGCGTTTTTGCGCTAAGCCTGCAAATCGTTAAGAACAGGAATGGTTACTACGCTATAGTTAAATACATGGACTCACTTTGGCCTTACCACATGCAGAGTGAAGCGGGTTTGACTGGGATAAGGGTATTGTATTATTGGGGCATTTGGACTTCCAGCGCGCATGATTGTCAGTTTTTCGTATGAAACCCGGTCGGTTTTTCGATGAACGAATCCAGGCTGGAACGCACCGGGCGATCCCGTGCGATCATGTGTTTTTGCACCGGACTTGAAGTACTCAGGTCATCAACTGCATGAATGGTTGTTGCTTACACTTACCTTTTGCGGTCACTAGCATAAATCACCATAAATTTTGCATAGAACAAATGTACAATTTCCATTTAATGGTCGTTCTTGAAAAGTAACCTAGCTGTTCAGTGGGAAATTTTTCCGCCAAAATTTTTAAATGCCTGTACGCAAGAACCACGCACACCACAAGGCTGAATTCGAAACACTTAATTTATACTTGGACAAGGAACATTCCTCTAAAATTTCAGCTTTCTAGCTTTTCTGGTTCCCAAGTAGTAATTTCCCCACGGAAACTTTCATGCTCCCTTACGTAAATACCACGCATGCCTGGGGGCTGAATTTGAAATCTTTAGCTAGAACATGCTCGCAAAGTTTGAGCCTTCTAGCTCTTCTGGTTCTTGAGTTGAAAGTAGGTGACAAAAAGTACACAGCCTCTTCCCAACATGCGCTTTTGCAGTTTGCATATATGCAAGAACGCACAAAAATGCAGATTTGAAGGAAGTCAAAAGAGGATTACGAAATCCGCAAAATGCACTCGTGCTTGAGTCTGCGGTAAAATTAAGTATTTGTCATGTCTGTGTGCGGGAAATTTCACCTCCAAACTGAACTACGACCACATATGAATATAAAATATCCCTGAAAGCCTCAGCCTCGCAGCTTATCCGATAAACGAAATAAGCACTTCGCCACAAATATGTTTTAAGTGCCCTAAGTTGTGGCGCAGGTGCAATTCGAAACCTAGTTTCGGTATACGATTTTCCATATGAACGATAAATATTCTAACAAAATTTCAGACACTGTTTTCCGACTAGTTTTCGAGTTAGCACAGTGCTAACTACGAAATTTGATGTAACCATACGTGTGGTGTAGATGTGCGCGGTAGTTGAATTTGAAGCCTTTAGCTCATATATGCACAGAAAATATCTTTGCAAAGTTCCAGCTTTCTATCTTATCTGGCTCGCGAAGTCGTTCCTCGCCTATTTTTGTGAGGCCCGTACACAAAACCTACGCATGTATCAGCGATGATTTTAAAAGGAGGAGTGGCAGGTGGGAATGAGAATATGCCACCAAAATTTCAGCTTTCCAGTTTTACTAATTGATGAGTTGAAAGTGCTTAACAAAGTTCACTCGCTTCCGAACACACATACACAAACAGACGATCTCTAGACTATATGCGTTTTGTTTCTTTATAGCAGCTATATAACGCAGCACAGAAAAGACGCATAAAAATTTAGTGTTGGGAAAAACAAGATGTAAATTTTTTAAACATTCGTCCTGAAGGAAAGAGGCTCGTTTAGATGTATGTATTTCAGCTTTTCGACAAGTCTTAAGTTTTTTTTGTTACTTTTTTGGACAAGGCAATCAGTTCCAGAACGAGAAACAAGCTCAGCGGCATATGATTGATAAGCCGAATGTTCTCATTCGTGTACATAAAGATGGTACCATCCTTTACAGTGTTCGAATATCACTTGTATTGTCGTGCCCCATGCATCTACAGGTTTTTCTTTCTTAGCTTTTAAATTTATTTAAATGATTTTTTGGCTTCCTTCATTCTCCCTTTATCAAACTCATTCCTTCGTTAATCATTTTTTCTGTTTGAAGCTTTGGAATCTGAAGTGTTTAAAAACAAAAGAAATAATCACCTCACCCCTTCCGCTTCTCCCTCGTCCTGCTTTGATATTGCACAAGGCAACCTTGCAACAGCCCACGCTGGGCAAAAAATGACATTTATGATTTTCTTCTGGCTGGAGGATACTGAAAATTGCTTTTCAGTGATTAATTAGCCAAGCTCAACTAGTTAGCTAAAATGAAGCTCATTATGCTGCTGCGATACAGCCACAGTTCAGGTCTAATATGCCATACAGCCATAGCTTAATCCTTCTGAATGGGCTACTTATCTCAAATTATTACTTTTTTTACTATGCGTTTTTTGCAGGTATGCAGTGTAAAAACGCATATTGTGGAGGGGTTGTCTGTGTATGCGTGTATCTGCGTGTGTATGTGCGTGTATGTGTGTCTGTGTGTGCGTCTGTGACGAGTTTTCGTCTCGAAACCCACAAAAGCTACAAGGCTGAAAATTTGGTGACTTAATCTACACATGCGTGCGGGCTCGTGTCCTCAAAATGGGCGCTCAGGTCCACAGCGGCCCTCACGTAGGGGCACTTGAAAGTTTTTTTGGCGAGAAAGCGTTTTCGGAAACGGTCCATGCTAGAAGGATGGAACTTCACAGAGATGTTCCCTGGCCGCGCCTAATCCAAGGATTTCAAATTCAGTCTTCACGCACCTCTGGGTCTCACGTACGCACACGTCAAAGTTTAAACTGGCAACATGTCAACTCCAGATTTAAGCTGACAAATAAGCTGAAGAGAGCTGCAGTTTTGCAGCGTTACTTTTCGCCTAATGTTGTGCCCGTGAAAGTGAATTACTTGTCAGCTGTTCTGCATCTCACGTACGAACACATGAAAATTTCGCGCGTGCGCTTTTGTAACTTTAGAATAGGACCAACCAGAGGACCCGAACTCCTGAGCATAACCGACGGTGGCCTTTGACCAGATGCACGCAAAAACGACTTACACACCACTTTCACGTCTCACGTGTAAACACCTGAAATTTGACATAACTCCGCAACCAGAGCAGCCGGAATGCTGAAACCTTCTGAGCTTTGTCCAGGGCCGTGTTTGAGGAAATGTACGCGAAGACAATATTCACGTTGCGACTTACGTAGCAGCACGTGAAATTTGACGCAACTCTGTAACCAGAGTGACTGTAGTGCTGAAATTTTCTGAGCGCTACCCAGAGCCGTATTTGCGTAACCGCAAGCGAAGAAAGCATTCACGTTGCCAATCACGCACGAACAAGTGAAATTTGACGTAAGCCTGCAACTGAAGCATCTAGAGCACTGAATTCTTTGGGCATGGATTGGGAGTCATTGTAATAATTTCTTACGGCCATGGTGGCCAGTCCCAATTCTTTTAGCTAGAAACATCTGTCAAGAAGAACGTGCCACTGGCGAAAAAAAGCTGCAGGGGAACTGTGCAAAAAACGCATCCTCGTACCGGCAGCCGGTGCGCTTTCTACTAGGTTTTTCTTTTAAGCACAGAGACGTCCCTACACGCCATCTGTAGCTACCACCAATCATTGTAGTTCTGATGACAAAGCTCGCTATTTTTTATGTCGAATATTTCTGGCGTATCCGTTTTAATCGGTGTTGCCTGCCCTGCCAATACGTAGCAGTTTCGCTTATCAGCGAAGTGAAGGACAACACAACAGCGGAGATAATGCACTTAAATCTAACAGTTCTGGCGAAGAGAACGAAGGTAGAAACGAATTAAAAAAAAAGTAGCTACGAGTCATGGCGAATACGCCCCTCCCTCCTTTTGCGCTTCTTAGGGCATAATTGCTCACTTTTCATAATCCTATATCGGTACCGGGAAGATAAAACTGAGCATACCGTACCCTGAATCAATTTTGCTTTAATCGGTCTGTCTGTTTCCTTACTTTTGGGCTTTGAGCTGCAACAGTAACTCGTTTGGCTCGTGAGTGCCATTCAAGATGAAAGCTGTGTTACTAGCGAAGCATGATTTCCTTGCTCGCTGATAATGTTCTAACCATCTTCCCCTTCAAAGTTTTGTCATCATGGAAGACTTCGCCGTTGAGGGGTAAACCTAGATCAGTCCTTTCTTGATAAACATAGAACGGAGGTGAAGCACGCAGTTGCCCTTCATCGCGCTGTTGGCAAATCTCATGCGCATCGTTGTTGTACGAAAATGTACTCAATTTCTTGACTAATTCTGCTCAGTGCTCATCATTTCATTTTTTCTATAAAAAACTGAGATATGCCAAGGTCGATAAGTCACTTTGCGCCTGTCAAGCTTCTGAGAGATATTTACTTCTAATCACAAGTCATTTAGGAACTCAGAGCAGCTAGTGTAATTCCTTACTTTTGTAATTTGAAAAGTCGCTGAGTAATACTTGCAGTATTATCCGATGGATATCCAAACGTGCCTTATCGACCTCGCCTCATATGCTTATACAACCGACGATATCGGTGAGATTTTTTTTAAAAAAAATTTTATTAAAATAAAAAAAAAAAAGAATAACAGACAAATGAAGTTCTAAAGAATAAGTAATAAGAGAAAAACATTATTTAAATCATTGGCGATGCACACCGGGCGGGACCGTGCGATCATGCGTTTTTGCAGTATTTCGTGCTGTAACGAGATCGCTCGGAGACCCATAGCTAGGATTTGTGGCATACTGGCCCTCGAAGTTCGGGAAGTTAATTGTCTATGCGGTACTTGGGCAGAGAACATTCCATTAAAATTTAACTTTCCAACTTCTCCGATTCTTGAGCTAGCAATTTTCTTGCCAAAGAATTTCATGGTTCCGTACACGTATCTGGGAAGTGAATTTGATATCTTTAACTTTTACAGAGGGCTGAGAAAATACCCTTAAAATTTCAGCCTCCCAGCTTTCCTGCTTCCCGAGTTAGCCATTTTGCCGCCAGAAATTTCCATGGGGCTGTACATAAGCGCAGCACGCACCGAGGGGCTGAATTCGATAACTTTAAGTTGTACATGTGCTGGGAACATTCCCTGAAAATTTCTGCTTCCCAGCTTTCCTGGTTCCCAAGTTAACGATTTTCGCGCCAGGAACCCCCCCGAGGCCATATGCAGGTACCACGCACTCGTTGGGGCTGAATTTGAAATTTTTGAGATCCATGTGGGCGAGCAACGTAATCTCAAAATTTCGGCTTTCTAGCTTTTCTGGTTCCCGAGTTAGCAATTTTTCCGCCAAAACTTTCACTCTCTCGTACGCGGGGCCCAGACTTGCATGAGGGTTGGTACCGCGGTAATGCAGTAGCACTTGATCGGGGAAATCAGTGGCAAAATTATGGCTTCGAAGCTTGCTTCGGTGCCGAGTTGAAACACCTGGACACACACGTACAGGTACCACAATATGTGTTTTTGCATTTGCACATAAGTAAAAACGCATAAAAATGAAGAATGTCTAATATAGACGAGTGACAAAAAAACAAAAATGCAACTGGGCAGGAAAGTTTCGATCTATTAAGTAGCAGTAACAATGCTGTTATCATGATTAATGGGAAATTAATAAAATGTTAAATGTTAAAGTAAAGACAAACCCAGGCTGGAACGCACCAGGCTAGGCGGTGCGATCCTGCATTTTTGCACTAAACTCGGGATCACTAATAGCAGGAATGATCCCTACTCTGTTGCCTAACACTTGGGCTCACATTGGCCGTGCTTTGGTCCTTTCTGGTACGCAGGAGAAAGGGCGTCGATTGGGAAGAAAGTCGTGCATTTTAGAGCCACATAGATCTCTAGATACATGACTATCAATTTTTTGCATGAAGCCTGGCTGTTTTTTCGGTAAAAAAAAATGAAAAATGCAAGTTTCCAGTTCAATAAAGAGTGGAAGTGTTGCTAGAGCAGTCGATTGTTAAACCCAGATTGGAAAGCACCAGGCTTGCCGGTGAGATAATGTGTTTTTGCACTTAACTTAAAGTAATTAGGCTAACTGCATGAATGGTTGTTTCTTCACACCTACCTTGTGCGCTCAATGCCGTATATCATCGTGAATTGTGCATAAATGGAAGTAAACAATTTCCGTTTAGCGGTCGTTTATTGAAAATGACCCAATTGTCAAATGAGTAATTTCCCCGCCAAAAATTTAAGTGCCAATATGCGAGAACCACGCGCACCTGGAGACTGAATTTGAAATCTTAAAGTTGTATTTGAACGGGGAATATTCTTTTAAATCTCAGCTTTCCAGTTTTTCTTGTTCCCGAGCCGGTAATTTTCCCGCCAAAATTTTCACGGGGCCGCACGTAACCTGTGGGCATACCTGGGAGTTGGGTTTGAAATATTTAAGTTGTATGTGGGCTGGGAACATCTCTTTAAAGTTTCAGTCTCCTAGCTTTCCTGCTTCCCATATTAGCCATTTCCCCTCCAAGAATTTTCATGGGAACGTACGTGAGGGCCACGCATGTTTGGGGGCTTAATTCGGTAATTTTAAAATTTTAGCCTCCTATCTTTCCTGGCTCTCAAGTTAGTGATTTTCCCGTCAGGAACCCTCACGGGGCCGTACGCAGGTACTACGTATACTTGGGGCTGAGTTTGAAATCTTTAAGTTCTATTGTGGACGGAGAACATAATCTCAAAATTTCAGCTTTCTAGCTTTTCTCGTTTCCGAGTTAGCAATTTTCCCGTCAAAACTTTCATCCTTTCGTACGCGTAACCGGGACATGCTTGAGGGCCCGCACTACAGTTCTGGAGTGGCACTTGGCCGAAGAACCCACTGGCAAAATTTTGGCATTGGAGCTTGCTTGGTTGCCAGGTTAAAATATCCGGACAGACGAAGACACACACACACACACACAAACATACATACATATACACATATACACACAGACAGGATCGTCGCAGATATGCGCTTTTGCAATTGGCATACAGGCAAAAACGCATAAAACCCAAGCATGCAAATGATCTGAATGTTCATTCACAAATTTGATGAGGGCGATCGTTCGCTGCAAAGCGCACTCGTTTCTGATTTTTCGGTGAAGTTGAGTATTCCTCACACCCACCTGCACGGAATTTCCCCTCCAAGAAGAATTAAGACCGCACTTAAAGGTAGATTACTCCAGCGAAGTTTCAACTTCGCTCCTTACCCGGTAAGCGAAATATCCACTTCGCTACAAATATCTTTGATGTGCCCTAACTTGCGGCGCAAATGCAAATCGGTACTCCTTTTATGTATACGATTTTCCATACTGGCGATAAACATGCTGACAAAATTTCAGCCACTGTTTCCGGGCAAGTTTTCGGGTCAGCACCATACCAATTTACAAAGTTTGACCACGACCGCACGCGCTGCATAAGCGTGCGCCACAGCTGAGTTTGAAATCTTTAGCTCGCACATGCACACAGAATATTCCTGCAAACTCCAGGCTTTGTAACCTGCTTGGTTCGCAAAATCATTTCCTGCCAAGCAATTACTAAAACTCGGCTCGGCTCGGCACGGCTCGGCTCGGCTCGGCTCGGCTCGGCTGGCGTCTTACACGATCAGCCAAAAATTTTTTGTATGGAGGACGGGTAGCGTTGCCCGTTGAGCCCTATG
>UYRT01081288.1:452-10931 GCA_900617915.1 Gongylonema pulchrum
AGTAACACAGGGGGTAGGAACATATGTCCGAAATTTCAGCCTCCCAGCTTTCTTGGTTGCTGAGACGAAAGTCGGTGACAAAATGCACTCGCTTCCACACACACAGGGAGCCTCTCAACAATATGCGTTTTTGCTGGCTGTAGCAGCACTATGGCACTGTACAGCAAAACCGCATAAAAATCATTTATTAGTATACTTAACAACTGCACACACACACACACAGTTTACAGCGAAACGTATTGGAGCTGGAGTCTCCATTTGCGCTCTGTTATTTGTATTTGCTTTAAGAGCTTTTTAGCGACCGAACTGCTCGATATGCGGCGGAATCATCAAATTAATGGTCCGGAGCCCTATCACGGTTCGTCTGGCGAAGCAATAAATCACAGAGATCAACACAGTGACAGAGTCCAAACGGATGATGTAGAACGATTGCGATATGGAATGGTAGTTGCAGCGGATCGAGTTCCAGATCGTGATGGAATTCGGCATGCAGAAACAGTTAGTCTTGGACCGCCACCAACTGATGTTTCTGGGCAGGGAAAACAGATAGTTGCAATTGGTGACTATGACGTTGAAGAGCAATACACGGACGATGAGGGATACAGAACTGATGATACCCCTGGTATGTTTATTTATATTATTTATGCGTTTTCGCATCTTATGCAAATGTAAGCTCAGACTGAAACGAATCGATGTAGTTATGCGTTCTCGCGCTAAACTTGGAGGTCGCTAACAGTAGAAATGGTTCCTGCGCTGTTGTTTGACACATGGACTCGTACTGGCTGTATTTTGGCCTCTCCCCGCATGCAAGGGAAAGGACTACGGCTGGGAGGATGTTGTTGCATTACGGGGCCACATGGGCTTCCATCGTGCATGGTCATCAGTTTTTTGCATGAAACCTGGTTGTTTTTCTGGTGAATGCTTGCCCATTGAAATAATTGGCCAACGCACAGGCTACCCATGCGAAGGTGCGTTTTTTGCATAGCTTTCCGCAGATTTTTGTCGCTAATGGTACTGGCTTTTCCGGCAGATGCTTCTAACTAAAAGAATTTCAGACTGGTCACCAGGACTGTCAGGAAACATCACTTCAAAATTCCAGTCCTCTAGCTTCTCACGTTTCCGAGTTAGCAACTTACTCGAAAGAAACTTTCACGGGCTCATACGTAGGTACCACGTTTACTCGCGGGCAGGGTTTGAGCTCATTAATATCCACTTGGACGGGAAACATCCCTTTAAGATTTCAGCTTTTTAGCGTCTTAGATCCCCGAGTTATGAACTTACCTGAAAAAATTTTGGCGGGCCCGTGCGCGGGTACAACGCGGGTGAGGGCGCCCATTTTGGAGGTTGGGGCCCACACACACATGTAGATTAAATTCCCAAAGTTTCAGCCCTCTAGCTTTTGTAGGTCTTGAGACGAAAAATCGGTACAGACGCACACACAGACACACGGGCACACAGACAACCCCTCGTCAATATGCATTTTCTGCATTGCATAGCTGCAAAAAGCGCATAAAAATGATTTTAAAGAAGGCGGAAAAAGATTATCAGGAGTTGTGGTCTGCATAAAAAGAACCGCCGATTATTGTGTCAAGAACATGTTTTGCAGAGAAATTTTTTAAATTGAATACGTGGAATTGAGAATAATGAATGTCATATACAACATGAGATCTTTGTGCGTAAAGATAAAGACAGCAAATGAAGTGTGCAATGATATAACAAAATACTTCCTAGACAGCAAGAAAAAAGCAGAGTTTTGACCAGTTAGTTCTTTTTCAAATGGGTGCTATTTCCTGTGGGAGCAAATTTCGAATTTTAAAGAAAATTTCATTTCAGAAAACCAAGGATCTTTTGATGGAGGAACTCCAAACGTTTGGAGTGCTCCAGCGACTTCGGCTTCCACCATTTCGTCCTCCAGTCTCGCTTCTTTCTCCTCGCCTGAGAGTGTCACTGAGGTTGCCACTAACATACAACAGCCAGTAGCGTTTGTTACAAGTACTATAACAACACTACCACGTGAGCTAGAACAAGCACATTCTGGACAGACACCACCACCACTTGAGCAAAACAATACAAGTACGGTGAAGAGTGGCAACAGTAATGGAGATCCTGGTGAGGAACTGGGAGAAGCAGGTAATCAGGAAGGTTTAGAAGAGGAGGAAGAAGATTACGAAAATTCGGAAGAGTTGTTCTTCTGGAGGCCAGAAGGAAGACGTAATGAGCGCGATACTGCATATTCCTATTATTCAGATGACGGTGATGCTACTAAAGAATATGCGCTTTAGTATTTGTGTGTGTTAAAAAAATTCCACAGTTCTGAAAATTTTCAAAAAAGGCAAATTTTTTACTGCCACTCTGGCATTTGCAGTGCCTATTGCGAACGAATCTTGTCTTTCTCATTGCGCAGTCCAGCGAGCTGTCAATAATGCTTAGCAACACTTAAGCAGTTTGGAGTGCGAGCGCTCTTAATAAAAATCTGCGACGACAAAAAATCATTCACTTTCTCTAACCACTGCCTTTTCGTGTTTTAGCTACCTGCTGCATTTCAAAATTTGAAGAACACAAAGTTTTTAAAATAGCTTGCTATCCAAATTACCCATTCACTCATAAAGAGCATTCACCAATTGAACAAAACGCTTAAGAAAATTGAACAAAACACACTCGTATTCTTTGTGTTCGAGTGCCATTATGCAAGTATATATATGAATGGGTAATTTGGGATGGACGACTGTCTTCTTCGCTTGTGTTAAATATGTTAATGTTTTTCAAGAGATGCTAAACCCAACTGAATCTGCGTATGTTGATTGTTTGAGAGTACAGTCCCTAGTGGGGAGTAGTCACTCTTGATCTGCTGCTTGAGTGAGCATCTAGCGCCACAACTAACTCCACACATTAGACATTTCTTCTATGATACTTCCCCTGCGATTTTGACATACTTCCTTTGCGTTTTTGACTTTAGAAAAATTGCTAGCTTTAGCGACTAGTCTCATGTATAGCAAATAATGGTTTGCCGCAAACTAGCAGTTGACGAGCGCTAAATCTGAAAAGTGAGTGATCACTGTTGCATGATAGAAAAAACGTGGATGCACCGATTTAATATATGGGCTATAAAGTGTAGTACCACCCAACTTCTCAAATACCTAGTGTTCAGCTTTCTGGCCGTGTCAAAAAGGAATATCACCTGTGCGGAGTTAGTTTGAAAAACAATCGTTGGGTGCCAGTCAACAATGCAAAAAAAATATATGGGCATCCACTCAAAAAGTAAGCGCTTCACAAGGAATTTTGTAAGGACGTCAAATTTTGACTCTTCAAGAGAGGAATTCGTTCGCAGTCAGGATACTACTTAGCCAATCAGTGACTGATCGTTATGCCATGTTACTGCCAATTTTTGTAAGCTTATTATGATCAAATAAATGACTGCCGAGTTTTGGAACTGATCGACAATGTAAACAGTGAACGAGCTGAATAAAACAACTTTTGCCTGGCTTAAAATCTGCTCTGCACAATGGCTCCTGAAAAGCACCTGAAGAGGAAAATCTACCGACTCACACTTTCGCATTTTAACCTCTATACAGCACTGAGCGAAAGATTTCGTGTTACTGAAGGGGAATGAATACTTTAGTAGTAAGCAGCGCTATGAAAAAAGCGAGGGTTCCACTTCGTCAGTGGCATAACCACCTACGGTTCGTCCATTCAGCATTTCACTTCCTTATAAGAGTTAGTCTACGAAGATTTTTGATTTTTAACTCGTGCCTCAGCCTCTGTACTTTCGAACCAAAACCGGTGTAAAAAAAAAACCAGTGCAAGAGAGCCAGTGTTGATTTTTATGCATTTTGCGCTGTATACCAGCAGCATAAAGTGCATACTGTCGTCCCTTTGTCTGTATGTGTTTGAGTGCATTTTGTTCCATATTTCCAATTTGGGAACTACGAAACCTGGGAAGTACATTTTAGTAGAATGTTCACCGCCCGAGTGCAACCCTTCAAGTTTAAACTCAGTTCCCACGTACTTCAATTACCACGCATGACCTTGCGAGGGTTTTGTGGGGAAGGGTCATTTCGGGAACTACGAAAACTAGAAAGCTGAAATGTTAAGGTGCCCCCTACAAGCCAGCAAATTTAACTAAGCTCTCCCTCACCCGAGTATCACGTATGGCCTCGTGAAATCTTGGGCAGGGAAAATTACTGTTTTTAGTTTCTAGAACCACGAAAGCCAGCAAGCTGAAATTTTAGGGTTATGTTTCTTGCTCACATATAACAACGGAAGTCTAAATTCAGCCTTCTCGTTCGCTTGGTTACTGCGTAGGGCATCGTGAAAATTTTGGAGGGGAAAATTGCCTCAGGAACTGCTTAAATTTTAGGGCAACGTTCTCTGCCCGCGTGCGTCCCCGTAAATTCAAATTCAGCTTTCACGTAAGCCTGGTTCCTACGTACAGCCTCATGAGAGTTTTGGCGGGAAAATTATTATCTCGAGTTCGAGATGCGCTAGAAGGCTGAAAACCTCAGGAGGATGTTTTCTGCTTAAGCAGGAGCCTAACAAACTCAATTAGTTCTCAAGTATGCCGATCTTTCGCGCATGACCACATGAAGGTTTTGGCGAAGAGTCACTTAAAAGTCAGAAAATTAGGAGATAGAGGTTTTGGAAGTGTGTTCGCCATCCAAAGTTTCAAATTTAGCTTTCATGTATGCTTGCGTTCCACATACCAGTACCTGAAATTTCTAGTGGAAGATTTCGCATCTTAGGGACCAAGCAGCATACCGATTAATTTTGCACAGATCAAAATGCAGAACAGTGAAAATTCTTAACAGGCAAACGCCCGTCGGTTGGACTGCGCAAAACGCATGATTACACCTGGTACCCGGTGCGCGCCGCTATTTATTATTTATTTACTACCGTATCCACACACTTTTTGTTGCGCGATTTAGTAAAATTAATGCGCTGGTAAGGCTGATTTATTGAACAGCATGCTCTTCCAACACTTCAAAAATCATTTAGTATATAAAGCTTAAATTTCCAACGTGTGGTGCTGGATTTTAAGCAGTGTGTAGCCAGACGAACAACGCGGCTGCTGCAGGCTTTTTAATAATCGAAATCTTTACATTAGCTTTTTTGGTGTCACTAATGAAGTGGAGAAACACACACTGCAATGGACTTGTGTATGCTTGTGCTTTGATTGCATTCTGACTTTTTCACCCATATTCAACTTAACAACCAAGCAAATTAGGAAACTGAAATTTTACGATGGTGTTTTTGATTCACGTGCAGCCTAACTTTTAAAGTATGCTTATGACTTAAGCACGGGCGCTTAAAAGAAAGTGTGAAAAAGCTTTGGAGAAGAAGTTTTATGAGGGTGCTGCCTGATTTGGCAAAAAAGCTAAAATTTTATGAGGATACTGTTTATTTCTGTGTGGCACCAAAAATGTAATAGCAGCTTTCGCACACGCCAGTGTCTCGTATTGGGATATCGCAAACTTCAGGCTGCAAAAACGCACGAATGCACCGGAAAAACTGATGGATGTTGCTATCTAGGTGTGCTCACGGGCTTAAACGTGGGCTTTCCTCACAAAACTGCGGCTTAATGCTCTATCTTCATCCATAGGTGCTATCCAAAACTGGAATTTTACTTGTACTTAATATGAAATCGTGCTTGAGCAACTGCACGTAAAGGAAGCACTCACACTGCCGCTCACATATGAGCATGTGAAATCTGACGTAGCTCCGCAACCAGAGCAGGTGGATTGCTTAGTTGTTCTGAGCTCTGCCCAGGATGTTTGAGCAATCGCATGCGAAGACAGCATTCACGTTGCCACTCACGTGCAAACACGTTAAATTTGACGTAGCTCCACAACCGAAGCATCTAGAGTGATTAATTTTTTGGACATGGATTGGGAGTCATTGAAATCGTGGTGGCTGCTCTCAGTTCTCTTAGCTGGAAGCATTTGTTGAAAAAAAAACAGTGCCATTAGCAACAGAAACCTATGGGGCAACTGTACAAAAAACGCACCTTCGCACCGGCAGCCGGTTTGCCTTGCAGCTTTTGTGGATCTCGAGATGAAAACTAGTTGCAGACACACACATGCACACATACATACACACAAATAACCCCTCGACAATATGCATTTTTGCATTGATGCAAAAAATACATTTAAAACTATGGAGAAAAAGAGCAGGAAACTTCGCAAATTTCTAGTTTTCTAGCCTGACCGGTTCACGAAATCGTTCTTTTGTTACAAATGTGTTCAACATACTGGCATGTGTGACGCATGCGTAATCCAAAACTCAATTTACATACGTGAACTCCAAAAGAAAGACAAATATTTCTAGAAAAATGCAATTACTCTTTTTCGGCTAAATTTCGAATTGGCTCCATGCCAGCAGCAAAATTTGACATGTCCGTGCATGACATACGAGAACAATATAAATGCATTTGAAGCCTTGGCAAACAAACTTTTGCTCACACAAGACAAAGAACTCCTTGTCCCTGTGTTAACTGATTCACATAACCGTTTTTCGTCAAAACTTTTTCAGTTTTCTTTTCAAGCTATCGTACGTGAGATCTATGCGCAAGTGGAAGTTAGTTTTAAAGCGGTCGCGCACTACTGGAATTACGTGCCTAAAACTTCAATTTCCTACTTTTCTGGTTGCTGAGTCGAAGATATGAAAAACGTGCGCTGTGCACACACAAAAACAAATTTTTGAAATGCATTTCTGCGTTTGCATAAATAGCAAAAATGCGGAAAAAAATAAATTTGTAAGCAGTATATCCATGATGCGGTCATACTTTGGAACCCATTCTGCGTTAGGTTGTTACGCTGGTTGGTTGAACAAGTGGAAGCGCCGATTGAAATGATTCGTGTTAGTTAAGACGTGACACCGGTGTTTTTAAATGCATTTAAGCAAGACTGTGCTTGTGTACCTAATGATGCCCGGAAATTGTTTTCATTCTGAACAACTCACTCTGTGAGGTAAATAAGTTTTACATCGAGCAGCGATTTTCGAAAATTCTGCAACAGTATAAAAAATACATGCAAGGGCATTGAACAATCATGCCAACTACAGCACCCTCACTAACACTAATGTTTAAACGGTATATTTAAACGGTCTATGCGGAGCAAGCAGTACTAGATAATGTTTCGTACCTAAGCAGTAGCATTGGGCAGGAAGTGAAATTGACAAAAACAGTTTCCTATCTTTATCATTGGTGCTAATGTGAAATGAAGTTTAACATTTAGCCGGAATGGCCCAAAACTTAGGTACATGCTAAATTTTGCCAGAGGGAGACGAAATTAATAAAATTATTTGCAAGTGAGTAAAAGAGCAAAATCCAGCCGAAATAGGCTCTGCAGTCAGTTTTAAAAGGTTGATTTGCGCCACAAAAGCTAATAAGCAAAATGGAAAAAACCTGAAGAACTGCCTCTTCTTGTAGTCAGATGACAGAAATAGCTTAGTCGACAGCGTACTGGCTGCCAGTGTGAAGATGAGTTTTTTGCACAGTTCCCCCGCAGGTTTTTGTTGCTAATGGCACTGTTTTTCCGGCAGATGCATCTAGCTAAGAGAATAGAGAGTAGCCACCACTTTCACAATGACTCCCAATCCATGGCCAAAAAATTCAGCTTCGGTTGCGGAGTTATGTCAAATTTCATACACTCCTATGTGAGTGGCAAAGTAAATGCGTTCTTCGTGTGCGGTTGCTCAAACACGGTCCTGGACAACGCTTGGAAAATTTCAGTGCTCTAGCTGTTTTGGTTGCGAAGTTACGCCAAATTTCACGTATGTGTACGTGGAATTTATTTTGTATGTGAGAAATAAAGTATAAAGCAGTGAAAATCATTAACGGGCAATCGTTCGGTGCACAGAACTGCACAAAAAGCATGATCGCGCCGGCTATTCTGGTGCGCGCTGCTATTTATTCGCATTGCATAGATGCAAAAAACGCATAAAAAGGAATTTATTGGTAGCTATTAAAACTCGGCTCGGCTCGGTTAGCCCTCGGCTACCTCGGCCGTCTCGGCTCGCCTCGGCCGGCCCCTGGCAACGGCATTGTCGTGAAGCACAGAGTGGGAGAGCGGGACGGGAAGGTGAGGGGACAGGCAGGGGAAGGGAGAAGAGGCGAACGGGGAGAACGTTGGCAGGGCGGACGGGGGGAGGTAAGGGCAGTGGGAACGGATGGGAAAGACGGGGATGGGGGAGCCGGGGAGAGGGAGGAGCAAGGATAGGAAAAGGTACAGGGAGGGGTGGGGAGGGGGACTGCTGCGGGAGAGCGGTGACCGCGGAGTCGGAGACATTGGGGAAGGGGAGCTGAGGTGAGTTGACTGGGAACGTGACGTGGCCACGTAGGGGAGAGGGTGTGATGAGCGGGTGGGAGAAGGATCCGTGTGCTGATTTTGCCGCAAATGCGCGGGGTATGGAAAGTGCGCGGGAGGGGGATATACTGCAGAGAGTGTAAAAGTTTGAGGGGCGAAGGGGAAGGGGGGGGGGCAATGCATGAGTACACTTTTGGGTGCTGGATTCGAGGCGAGAGGTGGGGGTTGTGATAGGCGGTGGGGAGAGGAGGTTGGTATGTGCGGGTTTCGCACGCAGAGACTCGAGGCAGGCGGACGGGTTGGGTGAGTACAGTGAATAGCTATGTGATGTAGATCTTTTGGCAGTTACCTAGGCCACTTAAGGAAGAGGGAAAAGAGTGATGGATCGAAAGGAGGAAAACAAGGAAAAAGTACCAGGAAGAAAGGAAATAAAAGCAAGGAAAGTGCCAGCAAGAAAAAAAGTAAAAGAAAGAAACCCAGGCTGGAATGCACCAGGCAAGCCGGTGCGATCATGCGTTTTTACACCAAACTTGAAGTAATTAGGCTAGCTGCATAAGTGGTTGTTTCTTTACACCTACTTTGTGCTCTCAGTACCGTAAATCATCGTTAATTTTGCATAAAAGGAAATGAACAATTTCCGTTTAGCAGTCGTTTTCTGAAAATTACCCACCTGTGCCAATGAGTAATTTCCTGTCAGAAATTTGAACGCCCGTACACGAGAACCACGTACGCCTGGGGACTGAATTTGATAACTTTAAGTCGTATATGGGCTGGGAATACCACCGTAGAATTTCAGCCTCCCAGCTTTGCTGATTTCCGTGTTAGCCGTTTTCCCGCCAAAGAATTTCGCGGGGCCGTACGTGGGAACCACGCATGCCTGGGGGATGAATTCGATGAACTTAAGTAGTGTATGGGCTGGGAAGATTCCCTGAAAATTTCAGCTTCCCAGCTTTGCTAGTTCCCAAGTTAGTCATTTCCCCGTCGAAAAATCTCACGGGGCCGTAGGCAGGAAAAACGCACAACTGGAGGCTGAATTTGACAGCTTTAAGTCGTAAGTGGATTGGGAACATTCCCTGAAAATTGCAGCTCCCTATCTTTTCGCATTCCCGAGTTACCAATTTTCCCCCCAAAACTTTCCCCCTCTCGTACGCGGGACCCAGACGTGCGTGAGGAATGGTGCCGCGGTTCTGGGGTGGTACTTGGCCTGGGTACCCCTTAGCAAAATCTCGGCGCTGGAATTTGCTTGGCTGCCGAGTTGAAATACCCGGACAGACGAACACACACACATGCACACATACAAACATACACACACAAATACACACACACATGCATACACATACAGAGGGGGTCGTCTCAATACGCGTTTTTGCAATTTGTATATTGGCAAAAACGCATAAAAAGTACAAGCAATAAAGAAAATAAAACCAAGAAAAGCAAACGGAAAACCCGCCATACATAGGGGACGTCCCCACTCATAAAGCTGATGCTTAGGCAAAGAAAGCTGAAAGCCAATAAGGTGATACTGATGTTTAGGAAAAGCTGCGAGATCTCAGCTTTACCTAAGCATCAGCAGTTTGATCCCTCAGCTTTGGTGCATAAGTCCGTGTCATTTTATTAGTATTAAATACACTACATTATATTACAATACATTACTGACACACAAATTAAAAATCATTCACACATTCACTCAGAGATGTAATTACCATCGTTGTCAATGACCGCCTGCTAGCGTTCCTCCGTATTCACCAGACTTAGCCCTTTCAGATTATCATCTTTTCTGGTCTCTCTAACAACATTCAGTGACAAGAGTTTCATGACGAAGCATCTTTTAGCAGTTGGCTTACAGATTTCTTCAACTCGAAACCACAACAGTTCTACAGGAGAGGCATAGAACTCCTAAATGAACGTTAGCAGACGGTCATTGACAACGGTGGTGATAACATCACTGAGTGAATGTGTGAATGATTTTTATGCGTTTTTGCATATATGCAAATTGCAAAAACGCATATTGGGAAGAGGCTGTGTGTGTGTGTGCGTCTGTGCGTGTGTGTGTGTGTGCGCGGGTGTGTGTGTCTGTGTCTGTGTGTTTGCACTTTTTGTCACCCACTTTCAGCTCGAGACCCAGAAAAGCTAGAAGGTTGAAACTTTGGGGATATGTGCCTATACCACGCGCGACCCT
>UYRT01081504.1:0-10322 GCA_900617915.1 Gongylonema pulchrum
TTTTCAAAAAATCCATGTTCATTTGCATATACAGTTGCAGTTCAGGTCCGAGTTGCTAACAATTTTTGGGTTCAGGAGCTGCTTGAGGCTGTGGTTGAGGAGCTAGAAAGCTGAGTTTAAAATCTTTATCTCGCACGTACATAGAGAATATCCTTGCAAAGTTTCAGCTTTCTACGTTGCCTGGTCCGCGAAATCGTTTCCCGCTAACAAATTTCTTTGGGGGTCCCGTACGCGAGGTCTAGGTGCGTATGGAGAAAGACCTTAAAACGGGAGGATGACACACGGGGTAGGAACACATATTCAGAGTTTCAGCCTCCCAGCTTTCCTGGTTGTTGAGATGAAAGTGAGTGACAAAATGCACTTGCTTTCCGAACACACACACACACAGCCTTTCGACAATATGCGCTTCTGCTGGTTGTAACAGCGCTATAGCGCTGCACAGCAAAAACGCATAAAAAAAAGATACTATAAGAATATTTTATTTTAACTCTGTAAAATACTTGAGCAAATTCATATCATGTAGGAACTTCGGAAGATACTTACTGGCTTGAAAAAATACATGCGAGCGTCTGTATAACTGTAAATATGAGATGTAAAATATTAAATGTTAATTTTTGATCGTCCTTTCACCTTTCTTCATCTTAAATCAAAATTGAGCCATATGGCTCTTTCTTTCCTTGACAAAAGCCTTTTCTACAGTTAATTACCCTATGTATGACAGCGGAGCCCCAAAGCTTAATAAAGTAATCGTTGTGATATGGCCTTTGTTATTAACGTCAGACGACAGCTGGCACGGATGGCAAAAAGGGGATCTCAATGAAGCCTCTGGCCGGGCGGGTTAACTCATTATATAAGCCTTCAATTTCCCCATTCGAGATCAGAGCGGGGTCACGATCATCATCTGGCTTATCACCTTCGTCACGACCTCTCATCCTTGGCTCACCTGATCTTGTGCTACGGGACTAAAGAATCGGCCTTTGGAACGATCTCCTCACACCCATACTACCGTTGTAGCCTCGCAATAAGATGATACTTCTCGATTATGTACTTATGTGGTTTCTTTGTTTTATTAGGCTGCACAAAAAAAATAAAGCCTCTTGGCAGCCAGCGTGCCACAAACGACCATCAACTACACATAGGTGTCGCATTTTTACTTAATATATGCATTCCGAATTTTCTGTGAAGGTGCATTCGGACTATTCAGTAATTTTGCGTTAATGCAAACAGCACGCAAAGCATGTTGAATCATCCGAACATTCGATGCTGCAAAATGGATGAAATGAAATATGCTGCTGGACTCAACACTGCCCTGTAATTTCTGACATACATACACATACCGGGCACGAAATCATACTTCCAAAACCAGCTGTCTTGCAGTTTACAATCACAAGAAAGCTCGGCAACAACATGCCACACGCTAAATTCGTTTTTATGCGTCTTTTGCATCTATGCAATGCAAAAACGCGTATTGCCGAAAGGTGGTCTATGCGTGCATATGTGTGTGTGTGTGTGTGTGTGTGGTTTGCGTGCGTGCGTGCGTTTGTACCGAGTTCTCATCTCGAAACCTACAAAAGCTACAAGACTGAAACTTTGGCAACTTAACCCACATGCATTTACAGACCCCGATCTCCAAAATGGGCAGCTCATGCCTATATGTTTCTCACGTACGAAGCCGTGAAAAACTATGGTGGGAAAGTTATAACTCGGAAGCCAGAAAAACTAGAAAGCTGAGATTTTAAGGGAATATATTCCATTCACGTAGAACTCAAAGACTTCAAATTCAGCCATCATGTGTGCGTGATTCTCACATACGGCCCGTGAAAATTTTTAGCGCCTGAGTTGCTTACTTGGAAACCAGGCTAGAAGGCTGAAATTTTAGGGGGATGTTCTCTGACAGCCGTAGTGACCGGTCTCAATCCTTCTAGCTAGAAGCATTTGCCAAAAGAAACAGTGTCGTTAGCGACAAAAAAAAATGTGTAAAAAGCGCTTATTCGCACCGGTAATCGGTGCCCTGGTCAATTATTTCTTACAGAAACATTCATCCACAGTACACATTCTGAGGTCGAAAGCGTCAGCAATTTTGGGCGGCTGCATGTGTGCCAGTCCGGGTCATTGCGTCATCCTCGCAAAAATTTCCATCAAACAGACCGTTATCTTTTCGGCTGCCAAATTGAGCCGAAGGGCTGTACCACTTAAACTGTCTGATGTGAATTAAATACTGAAATACAGCAATAACTGTAGCATCGCTCCTATTCTCCCCCTCCCTCCTCCTTCTCCCACCCCGGTCCCTTCCTCACCGCACTTCTCCCGACCTTGCAACCGCACGCACTCCACAAATTGCTCATGCAAAACAAAAGTTTGATTATTTTCAAAAAGCTTATCTTCAGCGCTATCACATTACCCGCACACACTTCCTGAAGTTTAAAGTTACAATGTTTTCTTTTGCAAGCTCTCATTATTTTCAGTTCCAACGGATCACTGCAAAATTAACGCAATGATTTCGACGCATTTTGCTTATTTGTAATATGCACGAAAGTTCCTTGATCTCCACAATACTGCAAAAATGTAAGATAAGCTGCACGCTAAATAATTAAGCTTAGGTTATGACTCACAGAACCAATCGCGGACGTGCAAATCTTTTTCTACAACGAAATTGGTAATGATAATCGCTAGAAGCATTCATCAAAATTACATTTAATAGTGAGTTCGATTCTGTCTAAACATTCCAGTGGCGCTCATTAAAAACCCTAACAAGGGCCAAATTTGAGTATTATTAAATCATGCGCATAAAGACTTATAAACATAAATCCTTAAGCAAAATGTCCAGATGCTTGAGATTTCCTCACCGGATCAAATTCCAGTTTACAGCGGAAGCTTGCTGCCAGAAATATTTGCAAAGTGCTCCCTGTTGCTGGAATTCATTTGATGAATTTTGAAAAACTGATTTCATAATCTGAACTATGCAAATCATTTCAGGAAAAGCGAGAACTGCTTTTAGTAGACAGCACTTTTCAACTGCATCCGCTAGTTACTCTGACTGATTATGCTTTTTTATATATACCCTTGTGTGCAGACATAAATATCCAGCCATAACAAATACCCAGTTTTATCGTAAACACAAAAGCATTTGCATTTTGCAGATTTCATAATCCTCTTCCAACTTTTTTCAAATTTGCATTTTTTAAACGAACGAGCATTCATCGGAAAAGCGACTAAAGCGACCGGGCTTCATGCAAACAACTGAGAGTCATGCGTACTGGAGATTCACGTAACTGCACAATGCAACGCCTTTATTTCAACTAATGCCCTTTCTCCAGCATGCGGAAAAAAGTTAAAATGATCGAAGTGTTGAACTACAGCGTGGGTCATTCCTGCTGTTAGAGGTCTGCAAGTTTATCGCAGAAACGCAAAACCGCACCGACAACCCGAGTGCGTTTCAGCCTGGATTCTTTTTGCAAAATTTACAATGATTCATGCTAGAAAGCGCACAAGGCTCCTTCGCTTTTTTCAAATTTGCATTATATGCGTTTTTGCTGTGCAATGCTGTAGTAGCACTATACACAGACAGCCTCTCGACAATATGCGTTTTTGCTGGCTGTAGCAGCACTATAGCGCTATAGCGCTGCTACAGCCAGCGAAAACGCATATTATCGAGAGGCTGTGTGTGTGTGTGTGTTCGGAAACGAATGAACTTTATCACCCGCTTTCATCTCAGCAAGCAGGAAAGCTGAGAGGCTGAAATTTGGGGTGTATGAACCTACTCCGTTTGTCATCCTCCCATTTCAAGATCTTCTCCACACGTGCCTACACCCCGCGTACGGACCCCCGAAAAAATGTACAAATTTCACTGGCGGGAAGCGATATTACGAACCAGGCAAGGTGCAGGGCTGAAACTTCGCAGGAATATTTTCTGTGTATATGTGAGCTAAAGATTTAAATCTTAGCTGACGTGCATGCTTGTGCAGCGCGTACGACCACGTCAAAATTTGCAACTTGGTACTGCGCTGACTCGAAAGCTTGCCGGAAAACAGTGGCTGAAATCATGTCAGCATATTTGTCGCCCAAATGGGAAATCGCATACCTAAAATGAGTACCGATTTGGACTTGCGCCACAACTTATGGCACTTCAAAGACGTTTGTGGCGGAGTGGATATTTCGCCTGCCCGTTAAAATACGAAGCTGAAAAACAGGCCCGCGTGTCGCAGAACTTGCCCGTGTCTGCTGTAGAGGAGTCTTGTAGGAGGTTTGGCTGTAAAGTTGCAATTTGAATATTTGATGAACACTAGCATAGAATATTTCTGTAAAGTCTCAGTCTCCTAGAAAGGTTGGTTGCTGAAATCGACATTCGTTACGAGTGTCCTTGACATAACCAAGCACGCGACACAGGCAAATGTCAAAGCTCATCTTGCGTCTATTTGTCCATATATGGATAACAAATATTTTCGCAGAGTTGGAGCGCTCCAATCAACTTATTTTCGAATTGGCATTTTGTAAGCGATGACTAAATCTCAACCCCGGTTTATTTGTACATGTAATCAAGGCGTGCGTTAAAGCTCAATTTGAAACCTTTAGCTCATACAATCACATAGAATATCCCTGTGAAACTTGAGTTTTCTACATACTTTGATTCGTGAAACGGTTTTTCTGCCCAAAAATTTACACGGGTTTTCTTAGTCCAGATGTAGCCGCTGTTTGTATGAAATATGGGCTAGAAAAGTCCTTGTGAAAGAAACGGACAAGTTCTCGACAAACGTGTGTTTTTGCGTTTGCATAAAGACGCGAAAATGCCAAAAAATTGTGGGTGAGCTCAAGCGTCATTTTTATGTCTAGCAAAACTAGCAAAAGTGTCAGTATCAAAAAATTTTAATATATTAGTGCTGCGCCATTGTATCTCTGGAAGAAAAACTCATGAGTACGTGTTCAGCAGAATCAAATAGTTTCACTATGCAACAAAAAAAAATGCGCTGAAAGTTTTTGCGTTTTAAAACGGCAGCTTCCTTCAAAACAGAAGACTGTTTTGGAAAAAGTAATTCGTGCTGTGGTTTTGGCAGTGGGGCTTCCGCTTTTGCGAATAAAAGTACGAGATAGGTTTTGCGCTAAAAATGAGAGACGCTAAAAATTGGATTCTCAAAAAAATTTTTTCAGCCACGTTCGCTCTGAGTTTATAAAATCGATGTTAATTCATATATGTCCAAATTGGAGTAAAATCGATGTGATTATGCCACGTTCCAATAGCGCGATTACCAGATATATTTGAATTCATGCGCGACTGATTTCAACTTCAGATAAATGATCCGTGCAGGATCATGAAAATTACCGAAAAAAATTCAAACTTTTTTCCCTTTCATGCTTTTTTTGTATCTATGTGATGCAAAAATGCAAATTGTCGAAGGGTTGTCTGTTTGTCTGTGTGTGCGTTTGTACCGAGTTTTCATCTCGAGACCTACAAAAGCTATAAGACTAAAACTTCGGCAACATTATCGATCCTGTGTAGAGCCCTGTTCTCAAAATGAACGCCCACGTCCACGTGGTTCTCACGTATGAGCACGTGAAAAATCTTTGGCGGGAAGACGATTTCGGGAAACAAGCAAACTAGAAGGTTGAAACTTTTCGAAGATATTCTTTGTCTATGTTCAACCCAAACATTTTTGTTACAGCCTTCACGCATTTCTTATGCACACGTCAAAGTTTTGGATGACATCATGCCACCTCGAGAATTGAGCTCATCAAGTTTTAACGAGCTGTAATTTTGCAGCTTTCTTTAACACCTACTGATGTGCCGTGAAAGTAAACTGGACTTTCCAGCCCCCTCCGCATTTCACGTACGGACAAATGGGATTTGACGTGGGCAGTATTGTAACTTCCGAACTGAAGCAGCCAGAGGGCCAAAACGAAATTTTGAGCGTGGCTGATGGCGGCGTTTGGCCAGGTGGGCATGAAAGCAACCTTCACGGGCCCTCCATGTCCAAAGCACGTATCACTTACGAGCACATGAAATTTGGCTTAACTCCATAGCTGAAGTAGAGTACTCAAATTTTCTGAATATGGCTCAGGGCCGTATTTGAGCAGGGGCACTTAAAATAACATTCACTTTTTCCCCCACGTACAGTCACGTAGAACTTAACGCAACCTCGCAAACAAGGCAGCCAGAGTGCTCAAATCTCCTGAACATGGCCCACAAACATGTTTGGGCAGAAGCGCGAAAAAATTTCAGGTTTCTTCTACGCACAAACGCGTCAGACTTGACGCAACCTACACTGCCGAAACTCCCAGAAGAGAATGAGAAAGTTTTTTTTTTTTCATATGCGTCTGCCCAAACGTTTTCGAGCCGGTGCGATAATGCGTTTTTGCACCATTTCGTGCTGTAGCAACACCGCAAGGAATCACAGCAGCTAGAATTTGTGAAATACTGGTCTCGAAGTTCAGGAAGCTAATTGTGAAGCTATGTGGCATGTCAGTTGTAGATGCCAGTTTCAGTGATCCGACAAATGGAAAGTTGCTAGTGAGCGAAAAAGGCCACACTAGAACAGCTGAATTTGAAATCTTTTAGTCGCACATAAGTAGGAAACATCCCCTTAAAATTCCAGCCTTCTAGCTTTTCTTGCTGCCGGGTCAATAATTTTCTTGCCAAATTCCTCGTATGCCCGTACGTGAGTCCCGGGTGTTCTAAGAAGCTGAAATTGAAATCTTTTAGTCGCATGTGAATAGGGAGCATTACTCTAAAACCTCAGCTTTCTAGTTTTTCCCGTCCCGACTCAGCAGTTTTCTCGCCTAAACTTTCACGTATTCGTACTTGAGGCGCAGACCTGCATGGCAGTTAATATCACATTCCTGGAATCGCGCTTTGCCATGGAACACACTGGAAAACTTCAGCATCAAAGCTTGCGTGGTTGTCCGGTAAAAATATCCGGACAGATGAATACACACACACACACACACACACACACACACACAAGCGTACGTCCACAGACAAGTTCGCCGCGATATGTTTTTTTGCTGCTTGTTGCAGCGTTCTAGCACTGCACGGCAAAAACGCATTAAAAAAATACCGCCAGTGATAAAAACCTGCGAGTAAAGTGTGGAACAAAAGCATCTTCGCAACAGTAGCTGGTGCGCTAGCCATTTATTAGCTGTACTATTGCAGGACACAAAGCGGTCTGAGATTTGGTTTCAGTTTCTCGATTTTGGCTATAGGTAAAACTTTACTCTTTAAATTTTAAGCCTGCAGCGCTTTTGATACTGGAGCTTTCAAATATGCTAAATGGCACCTGCGGTCAAAAATTAAGACGCAGAGCGATTTGAAGACTAATTTCAGAGGAGCGATTTCTAGCATCATCAAGAAACTTCTCTCCAGTATGTTATCATTGTGCAACCATTATATTAAAATCGCGCTTTTTGATACAGAATAGTTATTTCAAAAATATTCCTAGCTGTTTTCAACTGAAAACTATTAAAAGCGCTTTTCTTCCGAAAATTTGTGGCAACGTCAACACACAGATGTATGTGGGCAATTTTAGCCCTTTGTTTTCGTAGTTTCGCGGTACTTTATTTGTACACACAGCACATACCTGCGTAGATGTGCTATGCGTACAAATAAAGTACCGCGAAACTACGAAAACAAAGGGCTAAAATTAACAAAAGATTGCTCACGAGCAATGCATCCGCTTTTTGCCTTGCTGTGCAACACACCGCTCAAAAATGTTGCAACAGGTGCGAGCCGAAAATTCTGGAAATTCAAGTTATCAGACACTGAAAAGTGCTAAAATGAGCTTTGAAATCGAAAAGCTGCAGTAGAAGCAAATTTATGACGCTGTTACGGCTCCAGGGCGGAGCAGTACATGAACAAGAGAGGGAGCGATAAAGATAGAGTGCCTAGCAATTAAATTACAAATCATAATGTTTATTGAATTCAGATCCAAATTTAGGCTGTTTTGTAACTATAATTGCGCCGATCCAAGAACATGAATTATTCGCGGTTTAATAGCCACAAAAGTAATCTTTCAGCGGTTGCAAGCCATGAATAATTCATGTTCTTGGATCAAAACGCGGTATCACATGCTCAAGCACCCCTCTGCTATGCGCCCACAAAAACTCACCTTAACATTGAAAGCTTGACTGCGTTAGTTATTTGGTGCGAACCATCATTTATAACAAGTGTTTGGAGATGATAATTGCAAAATTTGATTTAATGCACACCTGTGTCACACGAAAAACCCACAAAGGACTCATACCCTCTTTCTTTTGTTTTAAAACGCTTTTAAAGTAAAACAAAAACACGGGAAGAAGCTTAAATGCAAATCGCCTCCTCAGCAGGTTTTAGACAATATGCTGTGGGAACTGAAGCATTACTTGCTGCCGCATCCCATTGGGAAAATGCAAAAATGGAAGCAAATTTTGAAAAAAAAAAATAGTGAAAGAAACGAGTGGTGGGCAGGATGATGGAAAATAAGTGGAAAACTGAAAATGAAAAAGAATGAGAAGACACGCCTTTTTGTAGCGAAAAATGCCCAAAAGATGGTGTCGATCGGAAAACTATATCCCAGTCAAGCCAGTCAAGTGGCTGCTGCTATTTCAAAGAACCATTAGGGCAGACAATCGTTCCATTCCTGTGATTCTAAATATTTCCTCCTATTGCAGTAGCTAACAGGCCCACAGTTTCAGTGCCTTCATTGGGCGTGATCACGGGTTTTTGCTTGATTCTGCCTTGTAGAAAAGAGGGGTGACAGCGGTGTTGTAATTTGAACGTTACATGCGTCTACACGTATGTCTGGGCAGAGGCCTATCTTGCACTTGGTAGTCTACATATGAACAAAGAGAACCTTCAGAAAAATACCGCTTCCTGCTCAGTAATCGAATCATCTGGATGCTGTCAGTGTCCCGAACTAAAAAATTACTTGAGCGTAGGCGAGAGCTGGGCAGACCTTAAAGCTGAATTTGAAATATTTAGGTCGCACACTGGCATAGAAGATCTACGTAAAGTTTCAGTTCAATAGCATGACTGCTTGGCAAAGTCGCCTCTCGTTACAAATACTTTTGACGCGCCTAAACATACGACACCGGCAAGCGCTAAAGCTCACTCCAGGTCTACATGTATGAAAAACAAATGTATCCGTAAAACTAAAGCGCTTTAATCAATTTATGTTCGAAGTTGGCATTTTGCTAGCGATCGCTCAGTTTCAGCTTTGATTTTCTTACACATGCTGTTGGCGTTCGCTACAACCAGATTTGAAATCTTTAGCCAGGACACAGAACGTCGTCGTGAAATTTCAGTATGCTATTTTGTATGATATCTGAAATTGGTTTTCCACCAAAATAATTCTTTTAGGCGCCTGCGTATGAAATCTAGACGTATGTGAAGATGATTGCAAAAATGGAGCATCGCACACGGAGTACCAACATGCCCAAAAGTTTTAGCTTTCCAGCTTCTCTAGTTGCTGAGTTGAAAGTGGGTGGCAGAAAAGCAAAGAAACACGCACACACGTACGTACATACATACGATGCTCCTTACATACATAATATATAAATACATACCGGCAACCTTTCGACAGTGTGCGTTTTTGCGTCAGCGTAAAGATACAAAAATGCCTCATGAGTATGTTCTTCGGAACAAAAAATTTTTGCCCTAAGCTTGTTTCGGACAACTACCAGAACTAACAACAAAGACTAGCTACACACGCTGTAGTCACATCAACTGTAATCCGAGCTGTGTGAAAGACAAAATGTGAAAGAAGTTTGGCATCTCAGCGGCAGTGCATGGCTAATGAATATGCAGACAATATTCATAGCAGAATGTGAGGCGTGAAACCCTGCTTGGAACAGATCGTAACCTTGGTTTGTCTTGATAATTTTTCGTTCCGGAAAGTGTTTTAAGAATGGATTGAGTGTTAATATGCGCCAACAGCAATGTCATAATGAGAGGAATTCAAGAACGAATCGTTTTCCAGCAGTGAATTTCGAACTACTAGAAGCATAGGTGCTAAAAGGAAGCGCAGTCATCAGATACCGTGATGTGAATATGATAGAATTAAAAGTTAGTGGAGAAACGGCAATAAGCCATCTGTTTAAAATTTCACTACCGCAGTATCTATTTGCATTCATTAACACTGTCTAACTGCCATGATTTGTTCGAAGTGTTGCGGGCCTGTGTGATCTTATCCCGAAACTAAAAAGTTTGAAGGTGCGGAGGCAAGATCAAATATGAGAGTAGGAAGAAGATCTACGAAATATCGAGGACAGATGCAATTTTTTTTCTATACATAATGAAAAATTGGCCAACGCACGGGCTGCCCGTGCGAAGATGCGTTTTTTGCAGAGTTCCCCGC
>UYRT01081523.1:0-10336 GCA_900617915.1 Gongylonema pulchrum
AGTGCATTTTGTCACCCACTTTCATCTCAGCAACCAGGAAAGCTGAGAGGCTGAAACTTCGGATATATGTTTCAACCCCGTGTGTCATCCTCCCGTTTTAAGATCTTCCCCCATACGCGCCTAAACCCCGCGTACGGGACTCCCAAAGAAATATTTTGGCAGGAAACGATTTCGCGAACCAGGCAACGTAGAAGGCTGAAAATTTGCGGGGAAGTTCTCTATGCATGTACGAGACAAAGATTTTAAACTCAACCCTCCCCAACCACAGCCTCAAGCAGCTCCTGAAGCCAAAAATCGTTAGCAACTCGGACCTGAACCGCAACTGTATATGCAAATGAACTTGGCTTTTTTGAAAAACGACCGTTCGAGCAACACTTTCAATTTTTCAATGAACTGAAAATCTGCACACTTCAAAAAATTCGTTCGCAGCTCGGACCTTAACCGCAATCGTATATGTAAATGAACGTGCATCTTTTGACAAACGACCGCTCGGACAATACTCCCACTTTTTAGTGAACTGGAAGTTTGCATTTTCTCCAAAAATCTGCATTTTTCATTTTTTCACAAAGTCAGCGGACTTCATGCAAACCGGACTTCATGCAAAAAACCGGTAATCATGCACCTGGATGTGCACCACCTTCATCCCAACTGTAATGCACCACCTTCGTCCCAACTGATGCCCTTCCTCCTGCATGCTGGTAAGGATCAAAACGCGGCCAATATTAGCCCAATTGTTGGGCTACAGCGAAGGGATCATTCCTTCTAATAACGATCTGCGAGTTCACTGCAAAAACGCATGATCGCATCGGAGAGCCTGGCGCGTTCCAGCCTGGGTTCCTGCGTGCCGGAAGGGCCAAAGCGCGGCCAATATGAGCCCAAGTGTTAGACTACAGCTCATAGGTCAATCCTGCTATTAGCGACTTGCGAGTTTAGTGGAAAAACGCATGATCGCACCGGCAAGCCTAGTGCGTTCCAGCCGAAGTTTCTTAAACCGGTGGTTGTTTACCCACACTGTGATTTTCTTGGAAATTTTTCAGCCGGATGCCGATGAATTATTCTCAAAGAAACTGCGCTTCACGCCCGGTGATGATGCGTCCAAGCTGCCAATGGCAATTGCAAATTTCGGTGAACTGACTGTGATGCTTCCGCAGTTTGCTGGTCGCTATCTGCCGCTGGAGCAGTCTTACCTGCCACGGCCGATGAAAATTGGTTATGAATCAGACAGCTACAAATTTGCGAATAAACGAGCGGTGGATCTGGAAGAAGGCGGCGGTGGACGCGCCCAGAACGACTTTCGTGGCTCGGCCGCTGGACGCTACGGCATGCGAATAAACGTCGCTAGTGCTGGCGCTGCTGGCGGCACCGATGAAGACGTAATGTCCATACGATACCGGCGCCGACAACAGTTGGAGGAGGAAGCGTGGAATCGGCTCAAGGCAGAGAACTTCGACATCGCCACCAACCAGTCTCCGGGAAGCGGCGGTACATGCTACACTCCCGGGAACAGCCCTTGGAGCCGTACCGTGGTCGCAAGCGGCATCACTTCCCCGGTAGCAGCAGCAGTGGCAGCGGATGCGCATGCCATAACCAGAAATAACTTAACAACTGCAGTGGCCAAGGCTGCCGCAGAATGCCTGCAGTCATCGCTGGGCCCCGTGATGGGCGACAGGAGTTTCAAGCAGGAACAGCAGCAGCAGCAAGCGGGCAGGGCAGTGGTACTTCCCAAAGGTGTCGTCCTCAACGAAGCCCGACAGTCGATGAACCCGGTCGCTACGGTAGCCAGGAATCAGTCGACCGGCGAGGTTCGGCCAGTGACGGCGAACGGCACTGTGACGCTGGATGCCGAAAATACGCAGGCAGCAGCGATCAAAGGCTGCTCATCAGCGGAAGCAGCGCCGCAGCGAAGGCAGCAGAGCCAGATGCAGAAGCCAGACATGGACGGGACGAGGAAGCAAGCAGCAGCCACTGTGAAGCTGACCACGAAGAAGCCACCGTTACCTCGGCAAGCGTCAAGCGACGATACGAGCCTGAACGAAAAATTCGAGACCATTCGTACGGCGCACGAGACGCGCCGTGCGAACCGAACGGCGGCGCTCCGAGATGCAGTGGCCGAGGCAAGTGCGCCAAACGGTACCGCGTCCAGTGACGAGAGTGAGTGCGAGAACGGGCCAACGCCGCCGATCAGTACTGCCGGTCGTATCCGGATTATCTGTCGCAGTGCGTCCGATGCCAAAGAGCCGGTCGTTCATCAGCGCTCCGATCCGACGCCGCTCTCGGCCGCTGCCCAGGAAGCGCTGGCCGATGCGCCCACATCGGCACTGCCGATCCCGATCATGCATTATCCAGGTGACCAGTTGCCAGCATGGCTGTTGAGGCGTAGACAGCGCTACCAGCGCTCCAAGACGAACCCCGACCTGATGGTGGCACTGGCCGCCATGAATGGTCAGCAGCAGCAGCCCGTAGCGCACCCCCTGACCAGCAGCAGTAGTAGTACCCAGCAAGCAGCATCGGCGTCGAGCAGTCGCGTGCAGCAACTACTTCTGGAGCGCAACTGCTGTCGCACCGGCGGCCCGCTGCTGCGACAGGAGAGCGACACTGGCGATTTGTCAGCGATTGCCGCAACCTGCTCCTCTGCAGCAGCAGCAGCATCGCACCACGATCGTCGCTCACGTTTTCGGAAGCGTTCTTCGATTGTGCCGGACCGCGAGAGCTCATGTGATGGTCGACTGCTTCAGACGCCGCGCTTCATTTGCGCCATTGATTACATGTCGAAAGGGAAGCCGCGGCTGGTTTTCGGTAAGAAGGGATCCAAGGAAGAGGAGCTGAACTGGCCCCGGGGTATCGCGGTACTTGGCGGCAACGAATTCGCGGTGTGCGATAGCAGCAACCATCGTGTTTGTATATTCAATACGGGCGGCAGGCTGCTGCGAATGTTCGGCAGGTATGGCACCGGAGATGCGCAACTGGACAGTGCTGCCGGGATTTGCTGTGGCCGGTACAAGCAGCTGATCGTCTCTGACCGCTACAATCACCGGATCATGATTTTTGACAACAATGGACAATTTTTGCGCAAATTTGGTGGCCATGGCCCATCCAGTGGACGTTTCAACAATCCATGGGGTGTGGCCATGGATGATATGGGCCTGATTTACGTTGTCGATAAGGTGTGTGTGTGCCTGTCTCTGTGTAGCCTAGTGATAGCAGTTGACAAGTTTGATACATTGCTTTATTCCTTGGGACAGCCCGCTCAGCCGAGGTTTTTGCGCATTAAGCGTGTTTCTGGCTTAGGTTCCAATTCTGGCTTTGTGGCAGTTCAGATTGCCAATACGTTTCCTCTTTTCCTGAACCGATGAGGCTAACACAGGTCTTACCAATTGCGCTTATCCCCACATCACTGCAGTGGTCATTGCATTTCCTGCATGACGAAACTGAGCACTGACCAAAAAAAAAAAAAAACGTAAAAAAAATGTGTTGTTTTGGCGAGAACTTGGGCTGCTCGATGAGTAGAATAGCTGAAGAAGTAAGGGCTGGGCAAGCTGGCTGTTCCTCTTATTTCAGTCCTTTTTATTAAAAAATAACAGAATTTCGATGCACTTCCTTACTTGATTCTCATGGGACAATTAAGCACAGCGTTGTTCTTCAGATATGCAGCTAGCGACTCTTCCAGTTGCTTTGCTAGTGCTGGTCGTTAACCTTCCAGCGGTCAACCTGCTGCTAGCGATTCTGACATTCGTTTCACATCTTTAAGGGTTTACCTGAGGAATTTTTATATGATCTAAACTTTTAACTGCGTTAGCAATCACAGTTCCGTTTGCTTGTAAGAGTGGATATCTGCTTTTTTTCTCCGTTCCCTACTAACTCTTAACGGGGCAGTTCCTCAGTTAATTGGACTCGAAAAGGACTGGCAAGCAGAATTCTAGAAAATAAATTGCTTCTAGCTTTGTGTCCTGCTATAACATCCTAGCTATGACAGTAGCGGCGAGCTTGCAATAAAAATGTGTAGACTGGAAAGGAACCAGATGTCTCTTTGCTCATTACAACGTGAGGATGTAAGAGGTGGGCGTGGGATTGGAAAGATAGACTGGTCGGGCGCACCGCAACTTCTAGTACTAAGCAGTTTAGCCTGACCCAATACCCCACTTACGCTTTGCAGGCGTTTCGAGTTTTTGCTTCCTGGGTGCGGCCCTCCAAAAATGGGACCATCGAAAGCCGTGTGAGCGGGTGGCTGCTTCTGATAGGTGTTACCATTTCGATCCAGCTACTAGCAAGTGCCTTTGTTCCCCACAGAGAGCAGACACGAACAGCGTTTTGACTTACGAGTGCATCTGCGATTTCAAACATTCCACAAAGGGAGCTACACAGCAGCAGCGCAGTGGCAGCAACAGAAGCGAATGAAATTCAAAAGAATTGCCAAAGACTAAGCTGCAGAGTGTTAAATTCAGGACAACCATCGTGTGCAAATGTTCGACAGCAAGGGACAGTTTGCTGGCAAATTTGGAACAATGGGTCCAGGACTTGGCCAATTTCATCATCCACAATTCATTGCAATTCATAAACGAACGCAAAATATTTATGTGACGGACAGCTCGAATCATCGCGTTTGCGTCTTTGACCACAACGGCAATCCGATTTTCCATTTCGGCACCGAAGGCTACCAGAACGGCCAAATGAAGTTCCCACGTGGGATCGCCGTGGATGATCAGGTTTCTGCACAGCACCTCACAACTCTTCCATTTCTACACAGCACTCACCTCATGCACGTCCCATCTGTCCCAACGAAACAGTCGTCACTCTTTGGTTTTCACTTTCAACAGTGCAACACTTGCGAGCTTTCACTTTTTATTAGCATAACGAAAGACTTTTTTTTATTAGTAATACTGTTGCACAGTCAAATTCTGAAGAAGATGGTTTATTTCTGTCTGGGCAAGAAACAATTAGAAATTTAGATTTTTTAAAGTCTGGAGCTCTCTCTGCAGATCGTTCACTCCTCTCTACGCTAAATTGATACTGGAAAATGCCAGGGAGTGAAACTTGCTACCAGCTTGTTCCTTGGTAACTCTTGAAGGAGAGGAACATCGATAGCCTCGTCAGTAGGTAGACGATGCTGGCACGTTCTTCAACACGGCCTCCACGCAGTGCTAATGGCACTCACAATGGGCAAATAGGCAGGGAGTTTTGCGCATGCTTTTCGCAGAAGCTTCTCCGTAGCAGTGCAGCTAAGTCCTTTGTCGTTAATTCGGCCATATATCGAGCGCCTCTTTTTCGCAAAACTATTATTTTTTTCTTTTCTAAAGAAGGAGCAGTTTCCAACGCTGGAAGAGGTAAGCTGCCAAATAGCTGCCGGGAATACGCACGCAAACCGTCCGGCAGGAACGAGCAAAAATGAATGCTTGCTCGAAAATATTCTACCGTAGTCGCTAAAAAAGTTACTTTTTTTGCATTGTCGCGCAGCCGCGTATTACGATGATGGCTGTGGATGGAGGTTAGGAGGAGACTGCTGAATGACTAAAAAAGGAGGGAAAAGCGCGGGAGTGCTATTTTCGGTTGTAAATTTAACAGTCAAAACCTCACTCTTCCTGCAGAAGGCGGAGGCAGTGGTAGCATGCGTCAACAGCATTTATTCACTAGTAAGATAGACGAAAGTTGTCTGCTCCGAGTATGGGACTTTTTCATGTGGCGAGTACATAGCTTGCAGCAGATTTGATTTCCGAAATGAGTGAGCTCCCGTAGCAACGTCATTCCCGAAGTGCTTGCACTGAAGATGGAGCATTTAGTTTTGTTTATTCCCTGAAAATTAATAGCCTCCGAAGAAAGTGCAAAGTTCTGGAAAGTCGGGCAAAAAATTTTATATCTTTTAAGTCACAGCACTGTTTCGTAGCTTAGCAAGCACTGCACTGGTCATTTTGGTAAATTATTTACCATATCAGTAAATGATGGATATTTTTCAGGGTTTCATTATTGTAGCGGATAGCGGCAACAATCGTGTGCAAATCTTCTATCCAGATGGCCGATACATGCATAGTTTCGGTTCATGGGGTAATGGACCCGGTCAGATGAAGGGCGTGGAAGCAGTTGCCCTCCTTGATAATACCATTGTCCTCTCCGATCGTGAAAATCATCGTATACAATTGTTCTAGTTCATCGTTTTAAACTTATTGTCCCCAGTACTGCTGTTCTGAGAGACGGATGCTACGTTTTTGCTCGTTCAAGTATCGATCTTCAAATCATTATCGAGATTTTTTGAAATTCCTGTACAGGTTAGCTTCTGGATACTTCAGAATTCCTTGAACTGATTCTGACACTTCAAAAATACTCTTATCAGCAACAGCTACACGCTCGTCTTCAGTTTTTTTGCACCGTTTTGCAGCGAATTGCTCAATGCATCAATTGTAAGCTGTATATGTTTGTATGTGCATCTTTCGGGGGCTTTCAGTTTGCAAATTCACTGCGATAACATTTCGCCAAATTTCCTAGACCATCTTTTTCATTAAAAAATCTTTTACAGTTCAATTTTATTTGAGTTTTTGACAGATGAGATTCATAAGAATCGGCTACCTAGTTGCTGAAGAATTTTTTGAAACAAAAACGGTAATGATTTTTACAAAGGTGTCTCACCGTGGTCTAGAACTGGTAATATTCCGGAAGAGATGCCGGTATTGTAAACACACCAGGGACATTTTACCAGGTGTTTCGGCCGGAAGAACTGGTGATCGATTCAAAAGGATCGTCAGCAGGTTGATCGGCAAACGATTAAGCTAGTTACAGTGTTGGAGGAACAGGCTATGAATTTCAGTTGTTCCAAAGTATGGTGAATTAGTATACTAGCATTTACGGAAAAGTCTGGATGACTTGCAATGTGCACGCGGTGACCTTCTTTAATTTTTCTTCTCCTACGCGGTACATCTTAATTTTATTAGTATTAAGGATCTGCAGCAACACGCTTAACGAACAAACAGTTGTGTGAAAGCTCATGAACAAAACAGAAAGCGCAAGAAAAGTGTGGATGAAATGCGTGCTGAATCACCTTGCTTACGATTCCCACGAGTGGGGCTACCAGGACGGTCTGTTGAATAGTAAAATTTCCAGCGACTCCAGGTTCATTTTCCTGGAACTTAAGGTTTTTGCGAAATATACTATTCACATGTGCATAAGGACGCCGAAAATGTGCAAAAGGAAAAAAAGCACACCTGGAGCGATGGTTCATAGAACAAAGGTAGAAAGAAAAAATTCTAGTAGTGGAGAAGCAGAGGGGAGGGGAGGGAAGGGGAGATGGAAAGATAACGCATTTTAGAAGTGCTGAACAAAATCGACGAAATATTTGCCGCATTGCTGTGGCGACGGAGGTAGCACAAAATCAGCAAAATACAACGATGGAAAGATGGAGGGGACAACGAGCATCACCGCTGGTCTCAAGCGTTATCAGTGAGTCGAACTGTTTTCTACAGGTTGTTACAGTAATGTCAACAATTACGATGTACCGGCACATCAGCATTCATTTAATGTTGGTTTGTCCTGGAGATTCAGTTAGACTGTGAATTATAGGTAATGCTTACCTGATGCAAACCCTTTGATGGCAGTATGTCTTCTTTTTAGAGCTACGGCGGAGCAGTTTCGCATGCCGAAGACTCTGTCTAAGACTCTGTCTTCGGCATGCGAAACTGCTCCGCCGTAGCTCTAAAAAGAAGACATACTGCCATCAAAGGGTTTGCATCAGGTAAGTACGGGAAAGCCAGAAGTGGGTCGGTCAACCATGTCGCTATTTCATGGGTATTACTGCACCATAGTTTTCCAGTGCCAGCACCATGAGATCGAACGGTTTCCACCAAGAGAAGACGGCGAAGGACAAGGGAGGGAAGAAGGAGTCAAGGTCCAAAAAGGAGAGATATAAATGGAGTAGCAAAATGAGTTAAAAATAATTCGTCATAACATACCGCATCTTAGTCTAAGAAGTGGCAGCATTCAAAATGAGATGACGGTACCAACATGCAGCAGTGGCATCGCGAAGTCTTGCCAAGTGCTTCTAGTGAAAGAACTGCTGAGCTGGTAATTCTAGTAGGTCGCAAGACGAACCAGCAGAGTGATCACTAGGCGATGCGGCATTGGTCAGAGCAAGTGGGGAAATCGCCAAACTGAATTGCAGCTGATCAAAGTATCAAAATAACTGCACTAGCGGCAAGACAATGTTTACAACAAATATAAAATGAGCTACGCGCAAAAAGGCTTCTCCAATCCGGGAGATGCGTTGCAGCAATTATTATTATTATTACTATTATTATTGTTATTATTACTATTATTATTGTTAGTAAGTAATGCGTCCTTAACAACGGACGGTGCCGCATCCGCGGATGATCTCGACTCGATGAATTCTGAGCAACAATCTCCCGAAGGCTTTGAGAAACGGTCACTAAGTGGAGCAAGATAATGATCACATGTTTCTTCAAATGCCTGCAAAATAAGGAGCAGTTAGGTGTCATTCAAGTCAAAGCTGTCAGTGGTCATCAAGAAGCTGACTGTGACATCCTGAAAAGGGATTGTTCTGAGATTAGAATACTTATTCCATCTCTTTTCTGTGATCATGATTATACGATTTGCTTATAAATTTAGGAAAACAGCCCACTAATTTGTTGATCATGAGATCCTACTCTGCTTTCCGAGCGATGATCCACTTATCCGCCAGCCGACATGCCACCAACGATAAACAGCTATCCGTATCAAGATGTGTTACTGCTATAAACCCAATTGATGAATGGACCAATAAGTCCATCAAAATGCCCTTTCTAGTGATCGACCGCATGAAAAGCAGCAAAAATTCGGATTTTTGGCAGCTTTATTTCTTGAGTTTCAAACGAATATGAATGTTAACAAATAGATGACTGCAGGCCCCACTTCTTCCAGTCCCCAAACCAGTGATATTCATAATTTACATCTTAAAAATTTCTAAAATACTTTCAATATCAATCCTGTATTTTGACCAAAGCTTATCGCAGCAGCTTGTTACATGTCCATCAAAAATCATTGTAATTAGCCAAAAAAAAAAATCCAAAAATTTTGAGTTTCTAGCTCGTATTCTTCGAGGGCGCAAAATGAGCCTGGATCTGGGGCCATAGGTCAGGAAGCAATAAAGTCTGTACTGTGATTTCAAGCTGCATGCTTACAGTTACTTGTTGAACTAGCCTCTGCTAATCTCCGTTTTATAGTTTCGGGCTTCCTGAATTTAGATATGAAAGTTGAGAGAAACAGTGCGGCGTGGGGTCTAGTTCCTTGTTTTTCACTTCTTATTTTGGCAGATAATCCCCAAGTTTCTTAGCTTGCAGTTTTTGGATATTCGAAGTATGGAATTTGCTAGACACTGGATCGGTAGTCAGAGACTAAGACGCGGGGGAATGCAAATCTGATTTCAGAATTGTGGTTCCGCCATTTCAGCTTCAGTAGCAGTCAAATTGCGTTTTTAGGAAGTGAAGTGTAAGGTGCGACGCTATGCCCCTGAAATCGAATGATAAGGTCATACGCATTTTTTGATCAAAACAAACATACCTAAACGATCAGTGTAACCTAATTATTAGAGCGCAAAAGTAAAGACCAAGAATAGCGGACTGTCCAGGCATCAGTGTGAGTAACCGATGCTAGTGGTGTTACTGGGTTGTTTTCGTACACCGGTCGCAACTATAAAATCAACCCAGGCTGGAACGCACCAGGCTCTCCGATGCCATCATGCTTTTTTGCACTAAACTCGCAGATCGCTATTAGCAAAAACGATTCCTACGCTGTAGCCTAATACTTGGGTCATACTGGCGTGCTTTGATCCTTCCCGGCATGCAGGAGGATGGGTGTCAGTTAGGATGAAGGTGGTGCATTATAGAGCCGCACGGACATCCAGGTTCATGATTACCGGTTTTTTGCATGAAGTCCAGTTTTCTCCGGTAAATGCTCGCTTTGTGAAAAAATGAAAAATGCAAATTTTTTGAAAAAATGCAAATTTCCAGTTCATGGAAAATTAAAAGTATTGTTCGAACGGATTATTTAATCCATGCGGTTCAGATCCGAGCTGCTAACGATCTTGGGATTGAGGAGCCGCTTAAGGCTCTGATTGGGGTGCTCGACAGCGGAGTTTAAAATCTTTGGCTCGCACGTGCATAGAGAATATCTCCCTGCAAAGTTTCAGCTTTCTACGTTGCCTGGTTCGCGAAGTTGTTTCCTGCCAACATATTTCTTCGGGAGTCCCATACGCAGGGTCTAGACGCGTGTGGGGAAAAGATCTTAAAACGGGAGAATGACACATGGGGTAGGAACATATATCCGAAGTTTCAGCCTCCCAGCTTTCCTGGTTGCTGAGATG
>UYRT01081607.1:0-10039 GCA_900617915.1 Gongylonema pulchrum
ACGCATAATCGCACCGGCCCGCCTGGTGCGTTCCAGCCTGGGTTCGCATTGCATTGCTGCAAAAAAAAGCACAAAAAAAGATAGAGGAATTTAGCCTCCCTCACTCGATATTCGTACCAGTGGCGCCTTGTGCCACGTATATCCAGTATCCCACTATTCTTTTAAAAAAAAAAGAAAAAAAACTAAATATACACAATACTACACGGCGTCTTCACAACCCATGAGGAATTCAACAGTCCAATATAGCAGTTAATACACCAAAATCAAAGTAAAGGGGTTGTCGGTTTGGCGGTTTCTTTGAAATAGCCACGCTTCGCCAGTCGATTCTGCCATGTATACGCAATTAACGTGGCGGGTACTTGCTCGCTCAATCACATAGCACCATTACTATCATAACAGGTAGTATAAGCACTACTGATAATTTCCATAGATAATTTGTATTTTTGTCAAGTAACAAAATTTCAGGTGATCAAGGAAGTCAAACCAACAGTTCTGATCGGCACATCAACCTCGGGTGGTTCATTCAATGAAGATGTTGTTCGCACGATGGCGAAGCTGAATCCGAAGCCGATCATTTTTGCCCTCTCAAATCCTACCAAAAAAGCTGAGTGCACTGCAGAGCAAGCTTATACCTGGACTGATGTAAATTTTCTAATCCCGTCTCATGTCAATTATTTTTATGCTTTAATGAGCTGCTGTTTCATTGCCGTATTTCTTCACGCCATTGATGCAGCTGGCAACTTCTCCATTCTTCTCTATTTTGGGCTTCTCTCTTCCAAACACTCCGATTTAGCTGCTCAAGCAGACTTCTTCAAAACGTGCAGTTGTCGTGTCAAATACTAGTATTTGTATTTTGAGTTTAAGTGCAAATGTTGAGCTTTCACTGGCCGCTCAGAAGAAATAATTACAACACTTCTCAAATTTAATTTTTTAATTTGCGCATTCAAAACATGCTTGAATAGCAAACGTGAGCCAAAATGGTGTAAGCATTGAAAACCGCATCCTGCAGCAGCCTAATTAGAATTGTGTGAGCGAATTGATTTAATGCTCAAAAAAGGTATGTTTCAGGGAAGAGTGCTATTTGCAAGTGGTAGTCCATTTCCAAATGTGGAATATAACGGTAAAGTTTATAAACCAGGCCAAGGCAATAATTCTTATGTTTTTCCTGGAATTGGTCTTGGTGCTGTTATATTTAAAATTCGCCACATTGACGAAGAAATGTTTTTGATCGCAGCTAAGGTAAATCATCAGCTTGTCAAGCAGAGAACCAGTTATTCTGCATTTCATACTTGGTAGCTCTTCAAAAGTCAGCACGTTAAATGAATTTCCGCTCTTCCTGGGAAAAAACCATCGACTGTTAGGTGTTTTTGTAGCTTCTAATAAAGGAACAATAAACTCACCAGAAAGTGGGTTAATTATTATACTTAGTGTCAATTTCCCTACGGCTCCTTAGCCTTTTAGAATCGTCAATACACTGTGCCTCGCAAGCGGAGCCGCTTGTAGTGAGTATGAAACCGAAGGGAATCGAACCACTCCTCTTCACATTCGGATGTTACGTGCTAAGCCAATGGAGCATTTGGTTGGTACATGCTAAAGTACGATTCTTACGCTCCTAAAAAATAGTTAGGGCATATATTTGTGTATCTTTGTCGTCCCCTGTGCAGCCCATCTTCAACTATCGGCTTTTCACCGGACTTCCGCGACACTATTTTTCGCTTCGCACCACTGCCCAGTTGTCCATTACATCGACCGTTGGTTTTATTGAACTGTACAGCACATGGAAAATTCCGCAAAGCTACAGATACATGGCCGATTCTTCTTGGTTCGCATTTTTTTTAATCTGTAAGATGGGTTCGATATGGTTTCAGGAAGTGGCAAAATGCGTTACCAAGGAGGATATTTATGTTAAGCGACTGTACCCGAGTATGAGTCGTCTTCGTGAAATCTCCGTTAAAATAGCTTTAGCAATGGGTGAATATGCTTACAAGGTTAATAGCCATTTTTTCTTACTTTTCTTGATTTCTTGAAACGGATTTTTTGGCCTACAATTGCCGATGAGAAGCTCATACAGTTTGTGTCTTCCAAAACCGGTCAGAGCTAAGATCTCAAAATTACTGCTCCGATTGATATTCTGATTGAAGGCTAAGATAGAAATTGATGAAATGGAAAAAGGAGGGAAGGAAAACGAAGTGAAAAAAAGGGGGAATGGGAGTATTGAAATATTTATAATTGGTAAGAAATGTTTCGGTCCATTAAGTTGTATACATTTCTTACCGTTACCACATATTTTGATCAGATACAATTATGGCATTGTTTTTTAATTACGTAACTTATTTAGGTGGGTCTGGCAGCGCTTTATCCGAAACCTGTATACATGGAGAAATATGTGCGCTTGCAGATGTATCAGACCACTTATGATGAGATGGTCGGTTATACGTATGACTGGCCGGAGCATGATATGGTGCAGGGCTATCCGGTTCCCAACGAGCCGATTAATGTCGATGATTAAGCTATGTCTTTGCAGCCCTCTAGAATGTTCATGTGCTTAGTGCTAGCAAAATCTTTGGAAAATATAAGATAATGAGTAAATTGCGATGCGCTCCAAAAAGGCTGGCATGGATTCGTTTTGGCGAATAAATAATAAAATATGGCTTGAACCTGAAATCCAATGCGTTCATGCGTTTTTGTTGTAAGTTATTGCAGGGAGTTTCGCTGATACCCAGAAAAGCTAGCGAAAATTAAAAAAAAAAAAAAAAATGCAATTCGTGTGGTAGCAGCGTTAGATAGTGAGTGGCACACTTACAGATATAGGTAGTTCGACTGCTGAGTGGACCACAAGAGCCGGCAGTGTAATAGCTAACTTCTCATGAATCGAAGAATTCGGTAAAAAGACGGATTCGATTCCCTATCGTCCCATACATATATTTGTAAAAGGAGATTGAAGTAAGAGATGGGAGCCGTAGGATCTAAAAGTTAGAAGTTACAGAGTTAGTCGAAATTTGAGCATGAGATCGGAAGTCTGGTCTTTAGACAAACAACCGCTAATATCCTCCTCTGGGAACCAGAAAAAGTAGAAAAGCTGAAAATTCAGGGGGATGTTTCCTTTCTGCACACGATCCGGAAAATTTGAGTTCAGCCTTCATGTACATTTGTGTCTCTTGTGCGGATAAGTAAAAGTCTGAAGGAAAATTTATTTACATCTTTCTAAGTAGCGTACAAAAGGCGCTAAATGCATCCATATCGGAGGAGAAAAATAAGTCAAAAGTGCAAGGACTGGCCAAAGAGATGAAACAATTAAAATGTAACTTGTAACCGCGAAGGATGTAAAATTTGCCAAATACTAGAAAAAGCAATTGAGGAATGTGCTATAGCAGGCTAAAGAAGTCGAAACCTGCGCCCGACAGTTTTTCCTCGGAAATTCGATCCGAGATTACGAAGGACTGTCAATTCTAGGGCATGCTTTGTCGGAAGCTGAGTAAGCCAACGATAAACATTTTGAATGACAGGAAATTTTTCCGGGATTTTTGCAAAAAATATGGCCGCTTGCTAGCTGGTTTGTTGAAAGCATTATCACAGCTGTTCCTCCGCTCAGCATGCTTTTTCGTGTGCTGCCTGCTGCTGTTCAATCCGTTCGTTCCATTCCCCATTCCTCTGCAGCACCCGTCAACGGTGTTGTTATTGGTTCTCAGCGATTTAAAAATTTTAAACAGGAATTTATAAAAAATAGGATTTTTATTGTGTAATTTAAACTTTTACTACTGCGACAAGTAGTAAGAAGTAGTGCTGTTGGAAAAGATTGAAAATTCAACCCCACCGGTTGAACAACCAATCCCATGTTCATTCGTTTCGACGGTAAATTGGTACTGGCATATGCCGGGAGTCAAACCCACCATCAGCTTCTTTCTGACTAATTTTTGAAAAAGAAAATAATTGGAGTGGTAGCAAATACCAGCACTAATCATCAGTTGGTAAAGTGTTGATGATAGTTCTCTCTCTCTCTCGGGAGTTAATTATAAGCAAGCTAATTACAGGTTTGACACCGACATATGCCGGTAGCACTTTGTCCACCGAAACGTATGAACAAGTCTTACTGAAATTGATTTTCTCACTTGGGGAGCTGAATCCTGTTTGCTTTTGAGTGAAATGCTATTAATAAGCGAAAAACACAAGCTTGCGTTTCCAGGAAGCTCCAGAAAAGCAGGTACCAGGGGTTTTGCAAAAAAAACTCCCTCCCCATCAAAAAATAGAAAAATCCCGGCAATACCACTCGATTTGTTTATTTTATGAACCATTTGCTTCTGCTATAGCTGCTAAATAATGCAAAAAAAGTTAGAGCAGAGTAGTAGGCAGACTAATTTCAACGGACATAACGCACAAACAAGTCTTTCTGGACGGCTGAAAACACCCCACCCCTCCTCTCCTCGCCTCTGCCCTTGCCTCGAACTCCTGTTTTTGCTGTTGTCGATTCCCACTAAATAATCAGCAGAAGCATCGATTTTGAAAAATATTGTCCACGAAGAAGCACGCCCAAACACACGCACACCAGCTTCTGTGTATCCAGTTGGGACAGCGAAGCACTAGCTTATATCGATATATAAATCGGTGATAATTGCGCTTTACTGGTGCAAAATTTCGTGATTTAAAACTTTCTAATCTTTTAATGTTATTCTTTTTTAATCGATGCTTAGTTGCGGTGTTAGGATGTTAGGATGAGAAGCGTGTAGCTTAATGGACCGAAACGTTGTTATCTTAATCGATTTTACTTCAGACATATAAACACTCCTGTTCGTCTAATCTTTATTTTTATGTAATTTTATACTTTACTATATATCGTAATTAATACCTCGAAATATATATGTGCACATAAATCTGAACTTACAGGTTTATTTATTCACATACATTTAGATCTGTGATTTTGTTTTCTTCCTATCCTTCGTACATCACTAGTTTTTACATGCAAGTACTTTTTATTATTCTTTGGTTTTTTACACTTTCGCCTGCTAATCACTAATTAATAGGAAAATATTTTAGAGTTGGAAGATGACAAAAGCAAATAATATTAAGAAATCAGTAAAAGTTGTAAAATCTTGTAAAGTATATTGTAATGATAAGAAATGTTTCGGTCCATTATATATGTTTCGGTAATATTTATTTTGTTACTTTGATCAGTTGCGCGATTCACCAGTTATGTAGCGAACAACTTTACCAGTTGCTTTGACCAGTGCTTCCTCGTTTCGTGGTCAGCTTGCTAGCAAACCTGATGTTCGTTTCGTTGATTAACCACATGCCAAGACATTAGCTGTTTTGAGATGTCCCTGGTGTGTAATATTTATCCCGGACGTTGTCATTCTTTGCTCACGGTGAGACACAGTACCCGACTAGTCTTATGGTCAGATGAAGCAAAGATATCCGGAAACCGATCCCATCCTTCTAGGATCTCGCTGTGAAAAAAGGATTCTTCATGAATGACTGGTAACGTATTACTAGAGCTGAAATATTCAATACGTAGCGCTTCTGCATAAATTATGGATTATTAACTTGCTGGAATCTGTGGTCTTGGCAGTAATCGGCGGTAGTGCTTTTATAGCTAGGTACCATTCAGTGGGAGAAAAGCGACGTGTAGCAGTGCAAGCCAGTAATACACCGAGTTATCCAAGTAGCTTGCTTGCACTGGTCTTCCAGTCGTTGGCCAAAAATTCCGGATTATCTGGGGGCGTACTGGGATTTTCCGCTTATTGACTTCGTATCGGTCGTTTCAAGAGAAAGCTATCCTTTGTAAATTGTTGTCTTCGTGGATTTCACTCACTGCTCCGCAACTTCCTGAATTCTTCCCGGATTACGGAACGAGCATTTTCTGTGCATATTTCGATCGGTAATCAATCGAATGAGAGCGCAGTGTTGATGTGCCATAATAAATAACATACGGAGAAACACATTGTTAGAGCGTGTTATTCGTATGGTTAGGAACTGGAAGAGATGCAGTTGCCGGAGGAGAGGAAAGAATGAAAACTATACGTGTGTTTGAACCTGGAAACTGGAATCAAAACAAGATTTTTGGGAATGTTAACAAGGCCTTTTTCGCACAATCATCCTGGGAATTCGAGATTTTATACTTTATTTCTCATTTTTCCTTTCTTAATTTTAAGAAACCACAGCTGCCGTAATGACGAGGCTTAGTTCAGGAACTTGAAAGGACTTCACATCTCCGTCTTGCAAAATAGTTACATGTCCTTTCAATACGTGGCGGGTAGGAGGCTGTACTGACGGTTCTCACTCCTAACCGCATGCATAGTCCGGTCTGTGTTTACAGCTAAGGGATGAAACACAGGCTGCATCGTAAAATGTCTTTCTGTACATGACATCTAAGTCCATTCCTCTTACTTTACTATTCATGGACTGAAACATCCCTCTACATTTTTTTTACTAAAAAATCAACTTTCTTTCTTTTTCCTGGTTTTGTGGAGTACTTAATTCCCTTTTCTAATTCTCCTTTTTGTTATAAAAATTTTGCAATTTTCCAATGTCTTCCCTACAAATACACCAATCTCCTAATTTGTGTTGTTGTTAGCTGCTCTTGCATGCTCGGCGCAGCTAAGCCAGGCTCTTCAACCCTCAGTAACAGGTTTCCAGTCAGCACTTATCATTTGATCAATATCTGTGCGCCACCTCTTCTTCGAGAGCTACCCGAGCCATTGTTTTTCTTTCGGACATGGCACATAATAATACACTTATTTCTTTCATGAGAAAACGTATACACAACACAAGCATACGCAACATGTGGAATTCATTTAGCTGATAGTTGAAGTGTTAGGGTATTTTAAGTCAATCTAATATGACTGTGTAACGTGGTCATTGATGAAAGCAGAAGAGCGAACGCTGGCTGTGACGGACAGAGCCAATTAAGCTGAGGATGTTTATCTGTTTGTGATCATATAAACAATCGGACTTTGGCATGCTGAATATTATTTCGATCTGGTGTGAGACCGTGAAATCCGATGGGGAAGGCTTATTGCTTACTTTGCTGTTGGGTGATGTTGTAATACTTCGAAAAAGTAGCAGATGATAAGTGCTGACTAGAGGTATGCAGCCTAGGATCGGAGAACCCGGCACTGGTACGGCCTAGCATGTGAAAGCATTCCAGTACCACTGCTCTAGGTTGCGTGTGTGCGTGTGTTGTGCACATACGTATGTGTGCTTGTACGTGTATGTATGTATATATACATGTGTGTGTCTGTGTTTGTGTGTGGCAAACAGTGGTAGGATAAATAATGGAAGATCGTCACTGTGATCAAAAGATGTTTTGTTGCCGTTGGACGGCAGTTTTGCGTGCGTCTCAAAGCGCGTTATTTGACTCCTGCATTGTACTTTATGTGTCATTCTTTGCTTCGGTATTCTGCATTTCTTTCTCGTCGTCACGGTACTTTCTTCAATACTCTCGACTGCGAGTTTGTTGTATCCACGTATCTCTTTCGGGCGTCCAAGTGATATTTTCCATCTTACCGACAGTGTTTCCAGTGTTCCTTTAACTTCTGTAGGTTCCATTCAGCAACCTGTTTCATATGTCCATAATTTATGAGTTAAAGAGCTAAAAAGTATGCGTTACCAAATCATTTGATAATGTTTCTGTGAGCTACGTACGAAGAAATGCGCAATGTGCAAAGAAAGACCGTGCTCGTTTCTTCAGTACCACTGAGTTGAAGGCAATGACATACGGATGCGAAACACGGTCGCTGACGGAAGTGAAAAACAATCGCAAGCTGTGGCTAAGACAGCGGTGGAGTGAATAATTTGACCCGTCTCCTCGCGACCATATAAACAGTCAGACTCTCCGTCAGATGAGTGGCATTGCAGGATATCAGCGCGACCATGTAAAGTGAAGTCTGGTGGGCGGAGCGTGTTTTCGCCTTGACAGCTGGCGCGAGTCACGTATTGGTGAGTGGTGCACGCGGGAAAGTAAACGACTGTCCAGGTGGCTTCTGAGCAGCTAACGCAATGCATTAAACAGGCGCGATGGGTACTAACCGGAGTTGTGCAGTCCAGGATCGAAAGGCTTGGTGGGTGCAGCTGTACCCGACATGTAGGAGCATCCCAGTAACATCACTATGACAAGAAATCAACACGGCAATTCGTCCGGGCGATTTTGGCATTGTAAGTAGGAACAGCAAAAGAGAAAATAATATCAAGAAATTAGTAAATGTTTTTGCAAAATTACTTTAATAATAAAATTATCATAATGCGTAACTTTACCAATAAGGTGACCACCAAATTGGTGCAGGAAAAAGTTGCAAAAGTATCGGAAAGTGTAGCATTGCTGCTGGCAAGGTGCAGCGACAAGAGGAAAGAGGAATGGAACAGTTTATTTGATATTCGCGAAGAAGCTAAATTACACAACCTCATTTAAGCTAGCCGGTAAAAGCTGTAAAAGTTGCAAAAGTTGTTATGTGTATGGGTGTGCATGCATGTTTATTTACCGCATTGCGTGGTGTTGTTTGCTCTTTTGCATAGGCCGGGGCAGTAGTGGTGTTGCCTCAGCAGTGTGTGTGCATCATCTTTTCCCGCATCCGGTGTTGTCCTGGCGACGACGTTCAGCTTCAAGGCAGCGAAGGGCGGAGGGGGAGGTATGGCGTGGAGTTCGTCTAACGGATGGATAGCTTTTGCTCGCTCCGCACACCCAGTGACGTGTTTTTGATGACCGGATTGCAGACAGCAGCAGCAGCAGCAGCAGCAGCAGCAAGGTGTGTATGTAGTTTGCAAGGTGCCCGGAGCGGAACGAAGAATGGTGGGAGGGGGGCTTTTTGTGTTCTTCGGATTCAACAGGTTGAGAAAACGAGAGGATGAGGGGGAGGGAAGAGCGGAGGAAAGGGGCGGTGGGAAGGGGGGGGGAGGGGAGCGAGGGGATTTGAGGATTTGCTTCGTTCCATTTGGTACCAGCTACTAGAGGTTCGAAATTTTTGCTGTGCATCGAATATCCACGTTGCGAGGTGGGTGCTTCAGAAAGGCACCATCGAAATCGATAGGAACGGAGCAGCTGGATTGAGCAATCGCCACTGAGAATGGTTTTTTGTTTGCCTCTTTCCTTCCGCGATATAGAAAATCGTGCCCCCGTGTCATCAGCAAATAAGCGGCGAAATAATTAATCCTGTTTTGAAAGTCTTCTGTGGCGTTTTTTCTCATGACGTATTTGCCTTTTTTGTGTTTCATTTCTCTATGGGTTCTGGATTTACATCGGAGCTGATGAGGCCCAGTTGCAGTGTTGAGCTGAGCAGTGCTGACGAGGTCCAGTTGCAGTGTTGAGCTAAGACGTAGTGACGAGGTCCAGTTGCAGTGTTGAGCAAAGACACGCTGGCGAGGTCCAGTTGCAGTGTTGAGCTAAGGCACGCTGACGAAGTGCAGTTGCAGTGTTGAGCTAAGACGTAGTGACGAGGTGCAGTTGCAGTGTTGAGTTATAAGATGTGCTGAATTGTAGTGCTGAGCTCAGACATGCTGACAAGGTCCAGTTGCGGTGCTAAGCGAAGGTGTACTGACGAAATCCAGTTGCGGCGCTGAGCTAAGACATACTGATGGAGGTCCAGTTGCAGTGCTGAGCTAAGACATATTGGCGAGATCCAGTTGTAGTGCTGGGTCATGGGCGGATCCAGGGTGAATTTGAGGTATGCGTGGTAAACACTCACGGGCACGTGAAAATTTTTTTCCAGTAAGTTGCTAACTCAGGAGCCAGGGAAGCTAGAAAGCTGAAATTTTAAGGGGATGTTTTCTGACTGTTCTGGCGGCCAGTCTCCTCCCCTCTCCCCTTCCAAGCGGCACAGGTACCAGTGCTTCAGAAGCCCGATACTGCCCATAAATAAAACTAAAGTAACTTTAAGTAGCAATGTGTTACAACCATCTATTCTTAGTTTTTGCATAGTTCCAAAGTGGAGGGGGGATTCATTGGTGCGATAAATTAGCATAAACGTGTTCATTTGTCACGTGACTGTTTTTGTCAATGTCACGTACGTGTTTTTTCTAATGTTACACGTGTTCTAGTCGATTTTGCGCGCGG
>UYRT01081615.1:0-10072 GCA_900617915.1 Gongylonema pulchrum
TAAAAAATGAACAGTTGGCAAAAGTTCATATCAAAAATTCTTGTTTTTATATTTCAAGCATGACCGGTAATTCTTATAAGCATTTTTCCGGATTAATCTGGTTTCAGGTAAACTGGAATTCCGGAATTATTTCTTGAAACAGAATTACAGCGGTCTAGATTCGACAACTCAGAACCGAAGGCAAAGTATGAATTAGCGGATCTGACAGAACTTCATCTCATCTTTTAGAATGCAAAAAAAAGCCTCCATAGCAGAATCTCCCAAAGCATCATTTTGTGGAGAATATCCTGCGCATAAATGAGAGCACAAGTAGCACTTATGTTTACGCACCCAAAAAATGGTGCAAGAAAAAAGAAGAATCGTAGTGAGGGGAAAAAGAGAGAGAGAGAGAGAGAGAGGAAAAGCTTATTAGCATAACTGAATATGCTACTTTATTGGGAGGCCATTGAGTGGCAGGAAAAAAAACGCCTGAAAAAAAAAGAATACTTTTTTCTAGAAGAGGGAGCGCAAAATGTTTTTTTTTTTTTTGCCTAGCTATGCTAATGAATTCATTGTTTGTGAGTTTACCGCAGCAGACCTATATGGAGTATAGGTTGCTGTAAAAAAATACCCGTGGCATTGCCGACTTCCGCCAAGCTGGCTCCCCTCAAAATGATGATTGCCCTGGTCATTCTGAATCTTCCCGCAAGTACATTATTTTAGCGCCTCCTTAGTGCAAGCATTGCTGGCCGCCCCTAATTTTCAAAGAATTCTTGTCAAAAAATTATCATAAATATTTTGTGGCATAAAATAGCAGGCGGGCTGACCATCACGAAATGTGGTTCTGGTCAAAGCAGCTGAAAAATTGCCAGATATAAAGGAATCACAGTGCGAAGTACAGCCAATCAAAGTGTACTTTTAGAAGAACTTTTTTCTTCCTTTTTTTCGGGAATTGTAAGATTATTGTAAATTTTAGGTTGCGCGAAATATGAAAAATGCAAAAAAAAAAAACAGAAATTTTCCAGGTTACTTTGTTTCAGGGCATTTCTTTTTTTTAAAATTATTTGACGAACAAACCATGCTATTAGTAATACTTGTAGCTGCAGTAACAGTACTGGTAATAGTAGCAGTGGTAATAACAGTAGTTGTTGGTGTTGATAATGGTGATGACGATGATGATGACAGTGGGGAAACTGCAGTACCAGTAACAGTGAATATCATAATGCTTTCTTTGCAGTGCGATAAAGTACCAGCATATTCGTTAGGGATTATTTCTAACTAGCTATACACTTGCATTTTTGCTGATTTTCATGTTACCTTATTGTCTGAGGCACTGCAAACAACCGTGCGATGCATGTGTGTGCAGCGAACAACAAGTAAATAATAGCACAAAAAAATCATTCAAAAATATCGTGATCAAGAAATTATAGCGATAAAACAAGGCTTAAAACGGCTGAGTGAAAAGCGAGTAAACGAGGATATCAAATAGTCCAGGAAAATACCAGGGCAAGAGGTTAGCCTGGTTAAGTTATTTTTTTTTTTGGATTAGCGCTCAGCGAATGGACAGGTCAACAGATGAAAAGATGGCAACATTAACAAAGCAGCCAAAGATCCAGGCTAATGGCTAGCACAATTCTCGAGTTGTAATATCAGAATCTTTCCAGGATCAGCTCCGCATACATGAAAACCGGTGTGAGCAAGCGTTTTTATGCAGTCCTGTGCCTGGTATGTAGAGATCAAGCTCAGAAAATCTCAGTTCTCTGGCTTGCTTGGTTTCTGTATTGAAAAACCCGAACGAATGCCACAATACACACGCGCACAAACGGACACACACACATACAAATGCAAGAGAAGGGCCTCAAAAATATGCGTTCTGTGCTGCACCATGAACACAAAACGCATAAAAAAGTGAGCATTTTGATCAGAATACTCGAATTATTAATGGTTCGGGAACTGAATCTCCAGAACACAAGATTTGAAACTCTGCCTGTTTTCAACATTAATTTTGACACGAGATTTACCGGGCATAGAGAGTGCTCTAAGCATCGCTTTCAGGTTTTATAGTCTTACTAGACCGAAGATTGTATTCCCAATATTTCAGCTTCCTAGCCTTCTTTATCTGAATAACAACAATAGGTAAACATGAATGCATATACACAAACACAAGAATACAAGTATGACTCAAGAATGTGCAATTTTACGCCAAAAAAAGCATAAAAAATCCATAGAACAGTTTTTCATCTGTACCAGTTTCAAGAATCACAACACAAGCTAGTCGTGTTTTAGCGCACATCAAACAATCGCGCTGAATGAACACCGAAACCGGTGGATTACTTAGCGCCCGTATAACCACCGCCCACTCAAAACCAGAAATTTGAAACATATTTTATACAGCAAGCCACCCACTCCAATTGATTCATATATGTTGAAACTCTATTTGTGAACGATTGAGAAAGCAAACGACCACTTGGGCGACCCCCAAAGAGATGGCGCACACATTTAGAACAGGCGGTGAGTACTAACTGAAGGTATGCGACCCAGGATCGAAAGGCCTGGCATAGCTGCGTTCGGCGTATGGGAGAATCCCAGTAAAATCACTAACAGAGGAATCCCACACTGATAATCCAAGCGGTCTTGGTATTCTTGATATTTGTGAACGACTACCCGGATGGCTTCGGGTACAGTGATGTACATGCACGAACAAACGGTGGGTACTAACTGAAGGTGTGCAGCCTAGGATCGAATAGCCTGGCATAGCTATGTCCAGCGTACTGATGCGTTCTCATAGCATTACAAATGGGATACCCACAATGGATCTTATAAAGCTGAAAAATTCAGTACTCGCTCTCTTTCTTCTTTGCCTCTTCCCCGGCACATCACTTCCACAGAAAAATAGAAGCAACCAGTCACGCCAGCTTAAATGGTACCACTTTACCAGCTAGCTAAACCCTCGACTGTCTTTTTTAAAAATTTGTTAAAAAAACAAAAAGGTGGGAATTTTCGTGTCATAGAAAGTTTGGCAAGGAAACAGCGGTTGTGCGAGAAAAATTTATGCCAAGAACTTCACAACCTTCGATAATAATCCTTTACAGAAAACTGCTTCAAAAAAAAAAATATAAAACTCCTAAAATCTTTAATTCGGCGTGACACAAACTTCAAAACATTACTACGAAAAGCGACAAAATATCAAAAATTTCGTTTCTTTGGAAGAGCAAAAAAAAGAAAAAAATGCACAGCTCATCAACAGGTCTGTCGTCAGGTAATGCGATTCGTTCACAGTAAATCTTGAAAGATTTGATGATACAGCGAGGCAGAGCGATAAAGTGGCGGATTGACCAGAGTAAGTACCACTTCAAATCCACATTAAAAAAGCTGACCGCAAATGGACTGTTATTAAAAGTTGTCGCAAAGGATACCGACAGGAACGGGGTCCAGCGGGGTTGGGCGAGCGGAGAAGAGGAAAATGGTTCAAAGGGCAGCGGGGACACACAGCGAATCCCAAAACGAGTGATAAAATCTTTTTATGCACTAATCGTCATTTTAATCGTTTTCGCCATTTGTTGTTAAATGCATTCACAGAACGCATTTCGGGATGGATCTTGCAGACACCCATTACGATTTGGAAAATCTGTGGAAACACACACACATGCGAATGACGATGTAAAAATATATTTTACATTATTCGTCATCTTGCAACAAAAGAAGGATCAGCTTTAACAGCTGTTATGAAACTGTTTGCATGAGAGAAGCTCAAAATAGAGAAGAATGGAGAAGTTTACAAGCCGCATCAGTGGTGAGAAGAAACGCAACGATGAATCAACAGAAAAGTGTCAAAATGAAGAATCGTCCGATAGCTAAAAACAAGCGGATGTATGAAATTTTATCTAGCTCAATAAGCTTAGTCTGCTCCAATATATTCCGGTATAATGGTAAGTAGCACGGTCAGAGCCTCCTAGTCATTGTGTATTATGGTGTAACAGCTTCTGCAGACAAAATCCAGTGCTCTTAAAAACGCCTATATAATTAACTCTGTCGCAACTTCTCTTCCATCACGACCGCCAACAATGACGATAAGCTGGAACAGTTCTAAGCTGAGCTCGAATTCACATTAATCGTTAAGTTTACAGAAGCAGCCGCTATGGGAGACTTTATATTACCAAGCAGAAGCACAGAAGATCGAAAATAAATCAGAAATATATCAAAAATCATAAAAAATAAATTAGAAAATAAATCAAAAATTCAGAAAAGTAATGAAGAAAATAGAATATATCCAAAAATTTTCTGTAAGAATGCACAGAAACGAACATCGCAAAAAGCTTCCTGCTACAGCAGCTATGAAAAAGGGGATAACCCAACCAACTATGCAGAAATGTGATTTGATGAAACAACAGGTGATTGGGACAAATATAACAAGAAAGATTATGGTTTTTGCTTCTAAAACTGCCCGTGGGCATGTGGTGGTGGTACGCCGTATTGCTGAAGATAGACAATTCGACTTCGCCAATGCGACAACAAGTCCCTCTACAATTCGTTTATTTGTTTCGATGGCAAATTAGTAATGACACATGCCAGGCAGCAGCAATAGCTTGCTTCTGAGAGCAGTCTTCGGGAAAGAAAGTCATTGACACTTTTGCCCGTGAACGATTACTCTCGGCATTTGTTATCACTCAGATTATTTTCGAGTGCTTCGGCCTCTCATAAACAACGAATTATTGAGGAGTTTTGCTGCCAGTTCTACCATACTGGCTAAACTCTAAAAGAGCATTGATCTTCTGAGCTAAACGGAAAACACTGGATGCAGGAAAAATCTTTTTTGTGCGCGCAACGGGAATAATCAAAACCGAAGAAGTCGAAAACCGATATCCTTCCCCCGAACACACATTTATAAAGCACAGAAGGAACTGCTACATTTTGCACCCAGACCTTGCCTTAAAATGTCCATACCAATTCCCCTACAAGCCAATGATGGCCATTTGTCATTACAGCAAAAATGGCAACAAAACTGGGTATATGCTCTCCACTTAAAACTTATCCATATATTTTTGACAAAACAACTGCCATCCTATTCAGGATTTGCGAAAACTACTTGTTAAAAAAATCGGGATGGGTCGGCGAGGCACCTGTTCATCTCGCAAAGAGCTGTGTTAGGTTCTCGTTTCTTTCAAAGAATCAGTAATTTTATATATTTCTTAATTTTAAGTGAAAATTCAAAAGCCCCCCACATTTGCTTTCTGTGAAAATTTGAACAGGTTTCCATCTTTATTTAAATGCTAATTTTGTGACGCGAAGGAGCGGGAGAGAAGATGATTCAAATCGAATTTCTAAATTGAAATGAGAAATTTTATAACTCTCTTTTAGAAGTAAAAGCATTCCGATGTAGCCCAAATTCTAGCAAAGGCCAACAACAGACAATTTCTTCGTAAAGCTGTTAATGGCTCCTTCTTTCGTCGGTTTTCAAGCAAGTTGATGGCGGCCTTGACTTTTGTTGGTATCTAGCAGTACCAGTTTACTATCGAAAAAGACAAATGAATCGTAGATGTGTGGGTTTTCCCAAATCGTAATTTTTCTCGGCTATTTATTTAATTTCTTCAGTAGATATTAATTTTACCTAACACCTCCTGGATGATAAACTGTTGCATCATAGTTTGAGTGTATTGAAGTTCGAGACGAGATGATGATGCTCAACAAACACCAAAGTCATTTCGAAACGGCTAGAACCTTGCCAAGTGGTTACTGTTGGGAGAACTATTGATTTGGCAATCTCTTCCGAAAAACAAACGTATACCCGCAAATTATATGAATAATAAAACTTTCTTAATAAATGTTCGGCGAAACATATCACTTTTTTTGTATAAGGCACAGGAAAGTACCAGGTACAAGGAAGTACCCGTTAGCAAAGCTATTGGCGGCTTGTGTTTCAGAAAAATATTAAGCCTCTTAAATAGTGTTTCTGTTCAGAGAACCGTAGAGCTGATCCTCTGTTCAGGAGTTGAATGAAGCTCAGGATCGCCTGGAGACTGACCAGTACCAAATGACTGCAATACTGGTCAAAGCAACTGGTGCCAGCTACACAAACGGAAAACCGCTGCTACGAGCTGCAGCTATAAAAGTATAAACTTTTTATATTAAATATTAACTGCTTCCACATACACACCCTCCCTCTGCATTCATTGTTACCTCTTCGTATCACATTCACTCTTACAGCATTAAACATCTGATTAGAGGATATCAAACAGATACAAAATTAGCCTCACATTCCCTCCTTATCTTTACTTATTCCATATAATTTTTCTTCCCCCGAATCCTGAAAATTTTAAAGCTTTTCTCCGAAGGACGACACTTCCACCCATCCCGTTTAATACTAGGTATATTTATTAGTGGGGAAGAAATCCACGCCGTTTTCACGTCTCTAGACTCGAAAACCATGAATAATGGGAACAAATATGCCTGACAACAGCTACACAGAACAAGAATGCATGTATACAATCGTTTATAACGCAGGTGGTGATAAGAATCAAAAGGAGAATGAGACGAGACGCGGGGCACGCCATAGGCATGAAAATCGACGAGGACAGGGGCTGGCGATGAGAAGGAAGAGGGGAGGGGAATGGAGGAAAACGGATGAGAGATTTTAATGGAGAAATGGAGTGGTTGATTAGAAGTGATACACTGAGTTGTAGCGCATTCATGCCTACTTCGTCCATGTCATCACGGAGATGAGGGGATGCGCGATGGGCTCACCCTATATTTATTACAACTGGATGCGGTAGGATTATCCGCACTTGTGGGTGGAATTTTTGAAATTTCCGAAACGCCAACCTATTAAATTCACCGTGATGACCGGGTATCCGAACCAATTTGGCAATGAAATTTTGCAGGTTTATGGCCGGTTGGTAAATCGAGCAGCTCACCGTACAACGTAGTTTCCTTCGAAATATATCTATTTTATCGCTGGTAGGACTGGCGCAGGGGAAGTACCACTGCTATCGTGCAGTAGGTCAAAGGTTCGACTCTGCCAGTGTGATAACCAGTCTCACTAAAATTCGTTCATTCGCTTCAATGATAAAATGATAGCGAAATGTGCAAGAGGGTCAAACTCATATCAGCTTGCTTCTAAGCAACCCTCGAAAAAGCGAGCGATAGAATCTGATTTTTTTAGAAGACGGCGAATTCAGCTGCGCAGAAGGACAAGGTTAAAAACGTGCTAGAATTAAGAAATCTCAGATAAACTAGAGGTAAGACCCAAAATTAAGGAATTAGAGAAAACCGCGAAAACATGAAGGGAGCTGTTTTATTATCGGATACCGTAATAGCCCTTGGCTACTATGGCTACTACAGTTGACCTGCTGCATGTTTAACTCAGAAAATCGTAAAATTTTTTTATTCATTAATACAGCTATGCTTAGGATCAATTCTATTCAAGTCTGAACTTGGCTGTTGCAAAATTATATCAATTATTCATAACCATTTAGGAACAACATAAGTGAAGAGAAGGGAGACGAATGGTTCGGAGGGGGAGAAAGAAGAAGCGAAGATCGGAGCAATGGAAAGGAGTCTGGAATGAGTTGCGATGGGGGTTTACCTAGAATTTATAGGAGCTGAACCATCTGGCGAGGGAATGCGCTGCTCCTGTGAAGCTACTTGTAAGCTCGTTGAGTTGAGAAAGCATAAATAATAAATGAAGTATTGGGGCAACGGGGAAAGAGGAGTGCACTGAGAGACGATGAGGGAAAGCATCCTCACAGCACCAATATCCACAATAAACTGTGGCGCAAGGGGCTAGAAATGACTGCATAAGTCTTTTAGACGATATTCGCCACCTCATCGTCCCTCATTCATCCGTAATGTCCCAGGAAAGATGTGAGGTATGATGCTGTGATGACATGGCGGAACACCGCTTAGTACGAATTTACTTACTTATGGTCTTTACCTACTATTAAATGTGGGGAAAGTGTTATAGATTATCAAAGATTGGAGAGATAATTTTAAAAAAAAAGACTAATTTTCACTAAGTTTCACCTAAATTCCATTTGCATTCACTGCTTCATAACGTCACCTTTCCTACATTTCCTCGTTTTATTACTATCAATACCTTTTTAACCTTTCTTAACTCACAACTGCTTCGGGAGGCAGTTATGAATTTCGCAAACAGCATGCTTCAAAACTATAAGAGAATTGAGAAAAAATACTGTAGGTTTAGGACATCGGTCACACCAATCTCAGTAATATCGAAACTGACCACTGACCATCGGGCAGTCATGGAAATTTATTTTATTTTCCTTCAGCGCATGTCATACATGCTTTTTTTCTTTGAAGAATAGCGGAATCTGATTTTGAAAAAGACCTCAGACAAAATTTTCAGATGTTGAAATTGAAAAGCCGCTTATAGTTAATGATGGTGGTTATACATAAAAATTCAAGAAAAGCGATATGAAGCTTAAGCTTATCCAGTAAGTGGGGACGGAGGCACGGGGGAGAGAGGGAAAAGGAGGCAAGAAAAGGGTTAGGGAAGTGAGGAACGGAGGGAGCAGAAATTTGCGGCGAAAGGGGACGAAAGAAGTAGGGGAAACTGTAAAGAAGCGTTCTGTGCTAATTTACAGGAATAAAGTAAACACACGGATAAGACACCTATTAAGCGTTCCTAAAGATTTATGGAATGCGGTAAATAAGTAGTCACCCCGGACATAGCTTCAAAAAAATTGTATCCAAAAATATACCCGTCATTTTCGAATTTCTAAAAGACAGACACATATATTAAATCCAAAACGATTTCTCAAACGCTAATCGCCCCCCTCGAGAACTTTTCTGCTTCTGAAAAACAAATTACTGAAATTTAAATAGGACAAAACTGAAAAGCGCTGCCACAAAAGCAAAAGATTATTGGGAGCCAAAAAGTGGAAATATGGAGCTAAAGGCTCGTAACAGAATCCTGAAAGCTTCCGGTTTTTATTTAATCTCCGATCTCCGCCTTCCGTTCCCCCCACATCTTGCCCCACCCCCTCCCCCCCACTTCCCCGCCTGCTTTTGGCATTTCACCATTATTATAATCTGTAAAAGACATTACCTTTAGTTGCTAAACTATAAATACGTGAGTAACTGCATTTTCCAAGTGCTACTTGGCAAACAGACTAAATGTGGCCTGTGTTTCCAGATGTTTGTCCGGGGAAGTCTCGTAAACGAACTACTGAAACGCTGACGAAAGGTTTAGATTAAAAGATTGAGCTTAGAAATCCTTCAAAAAAAGATATTTATAACTACGTTAAAACTGTATACCAAAAACTCTAATAATTAAATTGTCTCGAATTTAATTATTTAATAAGCACATGAAAAATTACTTACTGCAATAAGCGTATAGGAGATAACCTTTGCAAACTAAACCCCAAAAATTGATGATAATTCCAATGCGTGATGCTCAGAGGGATGCAAAGCAATGAGGAAGGACAGCGAAATGCGCTAATAGGCATTCTAAATTCCTTCAGGATGCGCTAACAGGCATTTTAAGTCAAAACCTTCCTGCATTTGCTTTCTACGAACAGGCAGACTTACTCAGAAAGTTGCCCCAGTTGTAGCAAATGCCAACAAAATTCACCGTTGACAAAGCTGTTGATGGCTTCCTCTTTCGAGAGCTGCTTACAAGCAAGCTGATGGCTGCTTTGACTCTTTGGCACTAAAAGCCAGTAGCAATTTACCATTAAAATAAATGGACGAAACGCAGAGGGCTTCACTGTCCCAGTGATTGTGAAATTAATCAACGGCAACCAAATTTAGGCCAATTAAAAAAAAAATTTCGGCCAATTTCTCAACTCGACTGTAAAAAAAGGCAAAAAAGCAAACTCCGGGTGTGCAAAGAGAGCACAAATGGAATTCGTATTTATACTTTTGCTCAAAGTCACCTCCCTGTCACCCTCCGCTTTGCCTTTCGCAACTGCTGTTTGTTTTCATTAGTTTTGCGAAGGTCACAGTTTATTTCGAAATAATTTGCTCAGAAACTGTGCCACTTGCAAAAAAAAAAAAAAAAATTGGCCAGCGCACGGGCTGCCCATGCGAAGATGCGTTTTTTGCAGAGTTCCCTGCAGTTTTTGTCGCTACCGGC